>BQNB010029167.1:0-37201 GCA_026074375.1 Tanacetum coccineum
AAAAACAGATTATCTATTAACAAAATAAGACACTTATAAGCAATATTAATTAAGAATAAGCACTTAAATAAGCTGAAATTTTAACCCTTGTCTTTCTCTTTTGCAATACAACTTGAGGTTTTGGCAGTTTTGGCCCCTCAAGTTGTATTTTCTTGCTTTGTTTGACTTTTGACTTTGCCCTTTTCTACTCCGTGCTTGGAATTGCTTGTTTTTGGCTTTCTTTTTGCTCCTTTTCTTGAATATCCGTTCCTGCACAATACAAATGCAAACATACAAATACAATGTATTTTTGGTATGTTTTTAGTCATTTAAGTCCGTTTTAAATGGAAAATGGTATGTGTAATTAAGCACATACCACGCCACATCGGGTTTTTTGAATCAGAATCATCATCGTTATTTCTATCAGTAGACTCACAGTATTCTAGGTCTGATTGATCAATTATTTTTTCCAGTCCTCTTGATAAGAATGAATCAGGTTCCTCATTTGCCAGTAATTCCTGAGCTTCTTCGTTGATCGTGTCGTCTAAATCATCAATCCCATAACATTCATCATCTTCAGTAGTCGGTCTCTTAATCGATTGGTCTACGTCAAAGATTACTTCATCATCCCCCACTCTTAGTGTTATCTTTTTGTTGAACACGTCAATCATAGCTCGAGCGGTTGCCAAAAATGGTCTTCCTAAAATTATAGGAACTCTTGAATCTTCGGGCATGTCTAGGATGACGAAATCTATGGGAAGAACAAATTTATCCACTTTTATGAGCACATTTTCAGTTATTCCTCTCGGGTATTGGATTGACCTATCTACAAGTTCTAAAGTCATTCTAGTAGCCTTTGGTTCTCCCAAACTAAGTTTCTCGTACATCGTGTACGGCATTAAGCTTATGCTAGCTCCAAGATCTGCTAATGCATTATCAATATGTAATTGGCCAATATCACAAGGAATAGTAAAACTACCTGGGTCTTTTTCTTTTGATGGAAATTTGTTTAATAATACCGCAGAGCATCTTTCGTTCATAATGATTTTGCAAGCTTCTTCGAGTTTGGCCTTATTCGTCAGCAATCTTTTCAGACATTTGGCATACTTCGGCATTTGAGCTAATGCTTAGATGAAAGGCAAATTGATGTGAAGTTGCTTCAGGTTTTCCAAAAACTTTTTCTGTTGAGCCTTGTCTTTTTCTTTTCTTAATCTTCTGGGGAAAGGAACTGGTGGTGTTTGTACTTCACTTGATGGCTAAAAGAAAGGTTCGTTAGTCTTCTAAGGTTGATTTTCTGTGAGGACTTCTTTTGATCCAACTAGTTTATTGGGATCTATAACTGGAGGGTCTTCTGGTTGCTCATCGGTGTTGTTATCATGAACATCTTGAGTTGTAGTTTTTCCACCTCTAGTAGTTACTCCTTTAACTTCGTAATCAATTAATTGAACATTATTCATTACTTTTAACAACTCTTACATCCCAAATCTGAGCTCGATTAGTGAATTATTTCTTTCCTTGAATAGGAGCTCATTGGTAGTTTGGAAGTCATAGATGAATTCTCTCATCTCCTCGTGTTCACGTTTTCCTTCATCAATGAATTTGTATAACATTTCTTCCATTGTCAGGCTTTTTTCAGGATAGCTAAAATGATATGGACGGAGTCTGCATTCTGTTCCTGAAAAGTAAGACATGATTCAAAGTAAAGCTATTCTAGAAAAATAGACTCGTAGAGAAAAACAATTGATACGCCGTATACAAATATTTGAATACGCCATATAGCTGATCAGAAGGAATACGTCGTATTCAATTGATGTAAATACGTCGTATCGATCTATCGAACAAAACAGAATAATAGAGAAACTATCAAAACGAACAATTTAACCTAACAAAAAATTTAAAGACACATAAACTTAACCTATATTACACTACTCCTAACGGTTAGATCTAATCTAATGTTAAAAACCAAAATATCAAATAAAAATCAAGATTTTTTTTCACTTCCCGGCATCGGTGCCAAAAAATTAATGTGGTCGTTGTGTGGTGTATATTTAAGATGTTTCATGTTTTAAATTTATATTTTGCCGACTTAACCAAAAATAACACTTTAACGGGCAGTGTACCCGGTCGGTGGTAGATTCGTGGTAAGTAGGGTGTCAAACACTTGAAGCGAGGTTAAATCTCTCAATTTATTTATATTTTGGTTATCTAATCTATGTTAAATCTAATCTAAGTCAAACCTATACTAAACTTATGTTAGTTCTAATCTTAATTCTAACAGGTAAAAGGAGGGTTTCAGCCTAAGAGACTGACATAGGTTGGTCGTGACTAAAATCAATTCAAGACACTTTAACCCACGCAAGCTAATTAATAGAAGATAAAAGAGCGGTCGAGCCTTATATAAGAAAACTGTATTAACTATTATTAATCTGATTATAGCGTTGGTTTGTTTATTTAGTGCAATGATTTCTTCTCTTAAGGTGGCATATCATTCTTAAGACTTAGGCGAGACTTCTTCCTAAGACCTAGACACATTAATTCGGTCACAATTAAAGCATTCGCATAAAGCATCCTTATATGCAGATTATAATCTATCTTAGGGATTAAAGCAATGGTGATATTGTTAAACCCTAGCTCATAGAGACTTTACCCAGTTACTGCTTGATTTGTCGATAAACGGCTCGTCCAATAATATAGTAATTCCCGTAGGATGTGAAAATTGCTTGAGGACAAACAATGATCAATCTTTCAGAGTCGAAGTCCCAACGAGATTTGAATTGAAAACCACGTTTATGTTTTTGAAGTAAAATGCTTGATTATCTTTTAAGATTTTTGGTTTTAAAACTATTTTTCATAATATTAATACTATAATTATACTAAACAATTAAACTACGAGAATTATGCTAAGATTATCTAAAAGATTTATAAGACGAAAATGCTTGCTAAGTGATGTGAAAAGTTCATTAAGTTTGAATTAAGGTTTATTAACGAATTAATTTCCTTAGAAAAGATAATTATCTCATAACGTTGGCTTATTTTGACAAAAACCTCTTCAAAAGATATTAATTACTAGATGTGTAGTTTGACTATTTTTCCGGATTTTCCTTTTAAAACATTCAAACTACAAATCTAAATAATCGAAAATTATTAATCAACTAAACCTTTTTCAAACCCACACTTAATTCCCAAATCACAATATCACTTAACAAGCACTAATAAAACTACTCACTACACATAATGATCAAATAAGCAAAGCTAAACATTTTATTCTAAATCTACACAAATAAATTGAAAAAAAGATAAAAATTGTACTGAATTGAAGAGCCGCAAATAAACGATAACCACCCGATTTAATAAGCTAAAGAAAATAATCAAATTCTATCTAGCTTATTAAATCCTTAAGCTCCACGCCTCATGAGTTGAACGGTACTAAAAAACACAAAATAAAATATAAACCATTAATTGTTAACAATTTGTATAACAAATGCTAATTACCACTACTGACTTAACGCTGGCCCAGACCAAAATCAATTCACAGGCCTAAACAATTCTAAAATCCAAATGTAAGTCCATACTGTTACTAACGCAGGCCCAATAAAACTATTGCAAACACAGGCCCAAAAATCAAGAGTTCTACAAACACAGCCCAAGATTGATTTTCGAATTTGGGCCTAGATTTCAAATGTTGAACTAGAACAGTTGGTCTTTGAGTAATAAGAACAATTTTCACAAATATTAAGCTAATCCTACAACTTTAAAAAGCTAAAGCAAGAACTAGACAAGCCAAAATAACGACAAGTAAAAACTTAAACAACTTATTTAAATCAAGCAACGACAAAGCACGAGATTAAGCTTTTAACTTCGAGCTACTAAATGAGACTAAAAAGCTAAAACGAGATCTAGTAATCTATATCAAGTTCTAAACCAATTAAGCAAATACCGCATCACAAATAAGCCAATACAAATCTGAAGTACGCTCTAACTGAATCCATAAGCTACTGAAAAAGAGAATGAAATAAGCTATAGCTTATTTGATTATATAAGCTTAAATATAAGTCGAATAAGCTATATTATAGCTTATTCGATTCTAGAAATAAGCTACAAAAGAAAATAAGCAATCTAAGCTTATTCACAAATAATCCAAACTGAAAGCTTATCTAAGAACTTATTAGATTGAGCCTTAAAGAAATAAGCATAAAAATATAATAAGCTATGAAATTACTTATTTTATTTACATCTTAATTCTGAATAAGCCAGAAAAATAAGTTCAAAAATCGAGCTTGAGGAGAAGAGCTTATTAACGTAATAAGCCAAGAAAAAGATAAGAAAAGAAAATAAGCCAAATGGATAAGCTAAATAACCTCAACAAACATCTTCATTATCTTTAAAATAAGCAGTTACATTAAGCTTGAAATAAGTTAGAAATAGCTTTTACAAAAACTAAGATAAGCTAAATAACATTTATAAGCTACAAACAAAGAAATAAAAACTACACTACTATTATTTTCTAAACTAAATCTAACACCGAATGCCTAGAGTGTGACCATTTAAATAGAAGTAGGATAAGGGGTAGTTTTGTCCTTTCACGTAGCAAGCCAATAGGAGTTATAGATCGAGGGGTATCTTTGTAATTTCTTATGGGGAGGAAGCTTCGAGGAAAATGCCCATTAAATCCCAATCATTTGCCTCGTGTGTATCCTAGTAACCGCCAGCGAATTAAGCCCTATCATCCAATGGCCGAACGACACGTGGCCATGCCAGCTCAATAAAATGCGTTTTCTTTCTTTGCCTCAATCGTGTGAAGTGTAAGATATAACAAAGAGGTGGAAAGGTGTTGGAAACTAATAGGCTAAAAATCCATGTAGTGGAGGAACATGTGAGTTGCTTGATTTAATTCAAGGGCACGTGAGTTGCTTAAATTATATATACTTCATTTCACTCATAAAATTCAATGCAAATTGGGCCAAGTTTTGTTATTGGCTTAATCATGGGCTGTGGAGTATATGGGCTGGTGTGGATTTGGATTAAGTATTGTCTTAGGCTAGCAAATATATGGGCTGGCCCGGCCCATATAAATGGATTACGGGCCGGCCCAATAAGCAATGAAGACACCGTTGGACTCGTATTTTCGTGCTCTTTCCATTGGAGTGCTCAGGGCATTTTTCTAACTTTGTTTTGGCTTCGAATAATAATTAAACTTGATAAAATCGAGCCCGATAGTTTTCGTTTTTGCTCCGTTTTCAACCCTTTTTACCTGCAACACACAAAAATACCAAACAAACATATTTGCAAAATAATTATCCATATTTTAGTATTTTTAGTCCAATTAATAGTGTTTTCCGGGTTATATGTGTGTTTAAGCACATATCAAATTCCCCCACACTAAACCATTGCTGGTCTCACACGCAATGTTTATAAAACACGCCTGGAAATAAATAATTTAACCCCCTTAACTTATGACCCCTCACAATCAAACAAGAACAAAAAAAGTCCATTACAAAAGGTTCAAAAATCATTTAATTCGCAAGCGCCCCCGTTTTAACCACTTATTCGATAATAAATAAAAACTAAAATAAAATTTTAATAAACTTTATTTAAAAGGCTTTAAGAACGGGAGTTCGTCATCCTTGATTTTTTTTCACAATCCCTAAACCAAGCTTAAAACGAAATCACAGTTAAATATAAGATTAGACGCTAACACTACTCATAAATGCTAATTGTGTAAACATAGCTACTTTTTGCTCCCTTATTCCTAATTTCCTCTAAGGATTTTATTATTATTGGTGACAAATAAATTATGTCCTTATTATCATAAAGGTGCCTGGTTTAGACCATAGTTAGTTTGAAATCCTTTCCTAAAGAGATGATATGGTGAGAATAATGTTCACATTAAGGTTTTAATTTTACATGATTTAGGGATTATCTTTTTATTTCATCCGAAACAACTCAACTACGAGTCCAGAGACGGAAGCTTTATTAGATAACCCAGAGTCAAAATTTGGCTTTATTATTATTATAATGCAACATTATTATCCCTCGGTCCTTTAAGCAACTGCTACATCGGTATGCGAGCCGACCATGGTCAAGGAATCTTATTTCGACCAAGTGATCCTCGACCTTTTTGAAAACTGCCACATCGGTATGCGAGCCGACCATGGTCCAGTAAACTTTTATCCAAGTCCTTATGGTCGTTTAAACAACCTAGCAACGGTGGAGCGAGCCGTCAGGAATCGGTAGCCTATTTTCCCACAACACTGACAAAACCTCGATGTGTACCTTACTTTCACCAGAAGGAATCTCTACAAAGGGATTTAAACTAAGAATTGCAAAAACCAAAGTAACTTTATTTATTTAATAATTATATAATGTTTAATAAGCTGGTGGGAGCAAAAAGCCACAATTAACCTCTATGAGCTCTAAAGAGATCCAACTACTCCACGCTTAGCATCTAACTTATATTCAACTCTATCATTTTCCGTTCTTTGCAAAATTTAAAAGTTTAGCAAACGCTTAGTATCAAAAGCTAAGGAGAAAGCTAGAGTTCAAAACTTGGTCAAGTCAAAAATCTCTTTAGTTCTACGGGCCTACTTATTTACATTTCTATAACTAAGAGATTTTTTTTAGCTCAATATAAAGACAATATAGAGGTCAAAACGGGGTTGCAAAGGACACAGCAAGGCACAGGTAAGATCATATTCGATAGAAATCCCCCCCCTACACTTTGAATCGTATATTGGCCTTAATTTTCAAAAATGTCAGGTTTTACCCCCTCACTTAGGAATGAAAAAGGCAAATGCAAAAAATTCCATGTGTGAAAGGGGAAACAAAATAAAAATACATGATCAGGATTGAGGATTCCAAAATAAGCAGAAGATCAGAGACCGGGCGATTGGAGGATTGAAAACAAGCACGGGTCTTCATGATCTTAAGGAATCCTGCAAGCAAAAACGATACCACAAACCATAGAAAGAAGCACGCCCCTACACTAGGGCTATAAAATCACACTTATTTATTAAGAAAATAGAAAGAAGAAAAGACACGGGTTGCCTCCCAATAAGCGTTTATTTTTGTGCGAGTCTCTAGCTTGACTCTCTCCGAATTTCTTTGTCCTTGGGGTGAAAACTGACCGAAGATTCGGTCATCAGTGAAATTTCTCTTAAGATATGACATTTATCGATCATGAAATTATCACTCAGAAGATGTGGAGTTTTTCTTGTAAAAGAGAAAACTCCATTGATAAAGAAGATCCCAGGATCGAAAACTTTGTCCTCATTTCTCGCAAGAAACGATAGAAAAGTTTTGATCTCAGGAGGATTAGTCAGGAAAAGAGGAGCACTGACGAATGAGATAGAATAAAAATCGTCCAGTGGGAGAATATGAAATCTCTGAGATTGGACTCTTTTGATAATGAATATTCCGGGATCGAAAATTATGTTTTCATTTCCAAAGGGAAATGAGACTAGAAGATCAATCTCAGAAAATTCTTTAGAATGAGAGGAGTCACAATCGGATAATAGGAAAGAAGAATCATTAAGCTCATTAATTGTTAAACCCTTAGTTGATAAATCAAATATATTTTCCTTCAAAACTCTATTAAACTCTCCTGGATCGATCTCAAGATTAAAGTAAAAATGGTCATACTCCGGTGGAGATATGATGTGAGCGAGTTCATCGGTGAACTCCTCATGATGAGAAACACTCCTATCGACAGGAGGAAACGGATCAATCGAAAGATCAAAGATAAACGAATCATATTCAGGAAGAGAAAAATCAGAATGAGTAGTTGTACTGCCATTACTCTTCTCTTCAATATTATCGTCATCAAAATAGAATGCATCATAATCCGGAAGAGAATAATCAGAATGAGTAGTGGTACTGCCACTACTCTTCTCTTCCATATGATCAAAACAAAATGATTCGTATTCTAGAAGAGAATGATTAGAATGAGAAGTGGTACTGCCACTACTCTTCTCTTCAAAGCAAAATACTTCATAATCAGGAAGAGAAAGATCAGAATGCGAAGTGGTACTGCCACTACTCTTCTCTTCGATATTAAAGCAAAATGTTTCATATTTTGGAAAAGAATCATCAATTTAAGAAAGAAGAGTGTCGGTCTCTTCCAAGAGATGGTCACTATCCCCGCAGGGGATAGGAGATGCGGAGAGAGACTCGATCACAGAATCAGAAGAAGGAGTGGATTGCAACTCAAAGAATTGTTTTCAATAGGAAATTTATCGCACAAAGAATCAACAATATCAATTCTATAAACGAAATAATCAGCACGTCCCGTAGGATTCTCCAAAGCTTAAAATTTTTCTTCTTTAAGATGGATATGGAATCAATGGCTGATGAGGATTAGGCTCGAGGTTTTCCTTCGGTTTTGGGGTGGACAATGGTGGAGTTTCTGGAGGTGGGACAAGTGGTGTGCTCTGAGAGCTAGAAATTTCCACCACTTCCGTTATGGTCTCCGGTTCTAGTTCCTCATCTTGATAAATGAGAAAATTAGAATCAGGAATAAAAGATCCATCCAATGTCAAACCACTCATAGTAGCAACCGCTTTACGTTTTTCTCGTGGGTATGTTTCGGTGTCGCTCGGTAGCACACCTAATGGCCTCTCTTGAAATGTTTCTTCCATTTGACCCATTTGATTTTGCATTAACTAAATCGAGGCTTCTTGGTTTTGGTCATAAGTTTCCCGCATGCTAGCAAAATGATACTCAAGAGCTTCAACTTGTTTAGTAAGAGCGGTAATGGCATCAATTTGAGTTGAGGTACCACCACTACTCGAAACTTGAGTTTTATTTCTACAAGTTTGAACTCTGACTTTATTCTCGATAGTGGTTAAAGCTTCTTGAATATTTCTCATCATCATATTTCTACCCGCTGTGGTATTGAGAGAATCTTGATCAGATTACCCGTTATAGAAAAAATCTATTTGGTGAAGGAGTGAAAATCCGCGATGAGGACATTTCCTTAATAAATCTTTGAATCTTTCCCAAGCTTCGGTAAAAGTCTCACCGAAAACTTGTTGAAAGTTCGTGATTTCTTTTCTGAGCTCTCTTGTTTTAGAATGAGGGAAAAATCGATTCAAAAATTTTGATACTAAATCATCCCAAGATGTGATGGAATTAGAAGGTTAATTCTCAAGCCATGTCTTGGCTGCTCCTTTAAGTGAAAACGGGAATAAGATCAACTTCACCACATCATGAGGCACCTGATTTACTTTGAAAGTTCGGGTTATTTGGTAAAATCTTTTGATGTGTGAATGAGGATCATCATTTTCAAGACCAAAGAAAGAATTATTACTTATGAAATCAAGTAACTTGGTTTTTAGTTCAAATTCATTTGCTAGAACAGCTGGAACAATGATAGCATTCTTAATGCCTAAGATAGGTATTCGGAGTAGCTCTTCCATCGGTCTCATATGATCGGCCATTTGGACGTCTTCAGCATTCTCATCCTCTCCTTGTATATGATCATGAAAAAGATTATCGGATTCGATTACTTCTTTTGGAAAAAATCACAAACTTTTCTCGGGATTGGAAAGATGTAATCCGATTTGGTTTGAAGACGATTGCGTGCTCATGTACCAGAAGTAAAACGGAGAAATTTGGTTTTTCATAAGTTTTAGAATTTTTTTGTAAATCTTTATAATCCTCATTTTTATTTTTATTTTTAATAGATATAAAAGAAAATAAAATAGAAATGGAAAATATTTTTGGATTTTTATAAAGAAAATAAAATAGGAATAAAAAAAATTTTTGGATTTATTTTTATTTTTTTGTAAGTACGAAATTAAACTTTCAAAAGAGAAAGGATCTTCAAGGCATTCACTTCGAAACACAACGTAGAAATCGTACAACTCTCCTCGGCAACGACGCCAAAAACTAATTTGTCGATAAACGGCTCGTCCAGTAATATAATATAGTAATTCCCGTAGGATGTGAAAATTGCTTGAGGATAAACAATGATCAATCTTCCGGAGTTGAAGTCCCAACGAGATTTGAATTGAAAACCACGTTTATGTTTTTGAAGTAAAATGCTTGATTATCTTTTAAGATTTTTGGTTTAAAAACTATTTTTAATACTAAGAAAATTATACTAATATTAATACTAGAATTATACTAAACAATTAAACTACGAGAATTATGCTAAGATTATTTAAAAGATTTATAAGAAGAAAATGCTTGCTAAGTGATGTGAAAAGTTCATTAAGTGTGAATTAGGTTTATTAACGAATTAATTTCCTTAGAAAAGATAATTATCTCACAACGTTGGCTTATTTTGACAAAAACCTCTTAAAAAGATATTAATTACTAGATGTGTAGTTTGACTATTTTTCTGGATTTTGCCCTTTAAAACATTCAAACTACAAATCTAAATAATCAAAAATTATTAATCAACTAAACCTTTTTCAAATCCACACTTAATTCCCAAATCACAATATCACTTAACAAGCACTAATAAAACTATTCACTACGCATAATGATCAAATAAACAAAGCTAAACATTTTATTCTAAATCTACACAAATAAATTGAAAAAAAAGGATAGAAAATTGTACCGAATTGAAGAGTCGCAAAAAAACGATAACCACCCGATTTAATAAGCTAAAAAAATAATCAAATTCTATCTAGCTTATTAAATCCTTAAGCTCCACACCTCATGAGTTGATCGGTACCAAAAAAACACAAAATAAAATATAAACCATTAATTGTTAACAATTTGTATAACAAATGCTAATTACCACTACTGACTTAACGCTGGCCCAGACCAAAATCAATTCGCAGGCCCAAACAATTCTAAAATCCAAATGTAAGTCCATACTATTACTAACACATGCCCAATAAAACTATTGCAAACGCATGCCCAAAAATCAAGAGTTCTACAAACATAGCCCAAGATTGATTTTTGAATTTGGGCCTAGATTTCAAATGTTGAACTAGAAAGTTGGTCTTCGAGTAATAAGAACAATTTTCACAAATATTAAGCTAATCCTACAACTTTAAAAAGCTAAAGAAAGAACTGGACAAGCCAAAATAACAACAAGTAAAAACTTAAATAGCTTATTTAAATCAAGCAACGACAAAGCATGAGATTAAGCTTTTAAATTCGAGCTACTAAATGAGACTAAAAAGCTAAAAGGAGATCTAGTAATCTATATCAAGTTCTAAACCAATTAAGCAAATATCGCATCACAAATAAGCCAATACAAATATGAAGTACACTCTAACTGAATCCATAAGCTACTGAAAAAGAGAATAAAATAAGCTATAGATTATTTGATTATATGAGCTTAAATATAAGTCGAATAAGCTATATTATAGCTTATTCGAATTCTAGAAAATAAGCAATCTAAGCTTATTCACAAATAATCCAAATTGAAAGCTTATCTAAGAACTTATTAGATTGAGCCTTAAAGAAATAAGCATAAAAATACAATAGGCTATGAAATTACTAATTTTATTTCCATCTTAATTCCGAATAAGCCAGAAAAATAAGTTCAAAAATCGAGCTTGAGGAGAAGAGCTTATTAATGTAATAAGCCAAGAAAAAGATAAGAAAGGAAAATAAGCCAAATGGATAAGCTAAATAACCTCAACAAACATCTTTATTATCTTTAAAATAAGCAGTTACATTAAGCTTGAAATAAGCTAGAAATAGCTTTTACAAAAACTAAGATAAGATAAAAGACATTTATAAGCTACAAACAAAGAAATAAAAACTACACTACTATTATTTTCTAAACTAAAGCTAACACCGAATGCCTGGAGTGTGACCATTTAAATAGAAGTAAGATAAGGGGTAGTTTTGTCCTTTCACGTAGCTAGCCAATAGGAGTTATAGATCGAGGGGTATCTTTGTAATTTCTTATGGGGAGGAAGCTTCGAGGAAAAAGACCATTAAATCCTAATCATTTTCCTCGTGTGTGTATCCTAGTAACCGCCAGCGAATTAAGCCCGATCATCCGATGGCCGAACAACACGTGGCCATGCCAGCTCAATAAAATTCGTTTTCTTTCTTTGCCTCAACCGTGTGAAGTGTAAGATATAACAAAGAGGTGGAAAGGTGTTGGAAACTAATAGGCCAAAAATCCATATAGTGAAGGAACACGTGAGTTGCTTAATTTAATTCATAGGGCACGCGAGCTGCTTGAATTATATATACTTCATTTCATAAAATTCAATGAAAATTAGGTCAAGTTTTGTTATTGGCTTGATCATGGGCTGTGGAGTATATGGGCTGGTGTGGATTTGGATTAAGTATTGTCTTGGGCTAGCAAATATATGGGTTGGCCCGACCCATATAAATGGGTTACGGAATGGCCCAATAAGCAATAAAGACACCGTTGGACTCCTATTTTCATGCTCTTTCCATTGGAGTGCTCGGGGCATTTTTTGACTTCATCTTGACTTCAAATCATAATTAAACTTGATCAAATCGAGCCGGATAGTTTCCGTTTTGGCTCCGTTTTCAATCCTTTTTACCTGTAACACATAAAAATACCAAACAAACATATTTGCAAGATAATTATCCATATTTTAGTATTTTTATTCCAAATAATAGTGTTCTCCGGGTTATAAATGATGTGTGTTTAAGCACACATCACTGCTTAATGGCAATTTATACACTAGTAGTCCACTTGTCCAACTATCCAATAGAATCAATACGTTATTTGTTGAATTATCTAGGTTCACCTTCTAGTTAACACGTTCAATAAACCATTGGCAATATCCAATTAACTAGTTAAGCCCGAAGTGTATCCTAGACACAAATTTAGAAGGACAATACTTGTGATCCTATGATTCTAGATGTATAAATCACTATATGGAGAGCTATCCCGAACTCTAGATTACTTGGTCCGTATTACGAGATCTAGTTGAATGATAGGTCGCATACGAAAGCACGTAAACAAGTATAAATTGATAAACATAAATAAGCATACAACGACAAATCAAGAAATCGAGATAAACAATACCAAACATTCAAATCTTCATAATAATGGCTAATACCCGAAGGTATTAGCCTTCTAACGTCATAATAAATACAAGAGCAATTATTTAGCCAAGGTAAACTAACCGAGTTAATGAATAATACCAAAAACTGAACGATTACTAAAGTATATGGAATTACACGTTGTCTTTTATGGAATTCATAACGTTGCTTGACCTCTTCTGCTCTTTTTCTCCTCTGAAAATCAACTTTTGTGGTTTAGGTATGGAGAATATGATTTAGCACACTTAAACTCGTTTTTGAGTTTTGTATTTATAGGGTTTGGAAGTCGGTTCGATACGACGTATCCAAGGATTGGATACGGCGTATTGGGGATTTCTTGGAGTTGGGACCACGCTTGCTATCTTCCAGAATATTATATTCATTCCATATTTCCAATACGGCGTATTGGTCTTCTTTGGATACGACGTATTGAGCTTTATTCCTTTGTGGTCTTTGGTGAGTGCTAGCACGGATACACCATATCTTCCTTGATGGATACGGTGTATTGGTCTTCAGAATAGTAATCTTCAAAATATCTTCATTTAAGCTCTAGAATGCGCGCCTTTTGCTTTCTTTCACCAAATACTCCATAATTATTGCAATTCTCAAATGTAAACGATTAAGTAACAATTATTTGTAATAGTTATACAAAATGGGTTAATAACATGGGATAAATGATGCTATAAAATAGACGCTATTTGATGTCATCACCCCAACTCATGCTCCTCAGCATCGATGTATAAGCACATGCGATCTGGGGCACGTCATGTCCTTGTAGACCTACGAATGAGATTGATATCACTTTGAGGTTCATCAATTTCTTGATCATCCTCATCATGATATAAGCTAGTGTTTACAGAAAGATGCGTATCTTCTTCTTTAATTATTTCAAGATCTTCTATACTCCCACTTGCTTCTTGAGTTATAAGACTATTCTCAAGGAATTCAGTATTCCGAGCAACAAATATTTTGTTCTCAGGTGGGTAGTAGAAAGAATAACCCATTGTTTCCTTTGGGTATCCTATGAAGATACACTTAATAGATCTGGGTTCTAATTTTTCAGGTTTGGTAAGAGTATCTCGCTTAACAAGTGCCTCATAACCCTAGACTTTTAAGTAAGACAGCTTAGGGGCTTGCCCATGCCATACTTCATATGGTGTCTTTTTAACCTTTTTAGTTAGAACCATGTTGAGAATGCATGCAGCAGACTCAAGGGCATAATCCTAAAAGGACTTTGGAAGAGTTGTTTGACTCAGCATGGAGCGAACCATATCTAGTAGGGTTCTATTTCTCCTCTCAAACACATCATTAAGTTGTGACGTGTAAGGAGGAGTGCGATGGGTAATAATCCCATGCTCCTTTAGATGATCCATAAACTCTTAACTCATATATTCGCCTCCACAATCAGAACGTAGCGATTTAACGGTCTTCCCGAGTTGGTTTTCTACTTCCTTTTTAAACACTTTGAAAGTTTCAAACACTTCATGTTTATGTTTCAGCAAGTAAACATAACCATAGCGACTAAAGTCATCAGTGAAAGTGACAAAGTAGCTGGCTCCTTGTTTTGACACAGTTCTAAATGGCCCACAAACATTGGTGTGTATTAAACCAAGTAGATCTTTAGCCCTTTCTACTTAATGTGTATAAGGTTTTCGTGCCATCTTCCCAGATATGCATGAAACGCATTTATCAAAAGACTGGTTGTCAGTTGAATTAAGAAGTCTATCATGTTGCAACTTCTCTATACGTTTCTTGCTAATGTGTCCAAGATGACAGTGCCACAGGAGAGTAGAGTCCAAGTTGATCTTGGCTCTTTTATTGCTAACAACATACATAGAACTATCATTTGTATTAGAATTAGACAAATCAATTTTAAAAATACCATTCCTTGAAACAACACTCAAATAAACAACATTATTCCTAGAAACTGAAATTGTATTATTTTCAAAATGGTTAATAAAACCATCGTCATACAAACGGGAAACTGAAATGATTCCTCTAGTGATAGAAGGAACATAATGACAATTATGTAAAACTAAAAATAATCCACTAGGGAGACACAAGTGATAAGATCCAATAGCTTCAACAGTTGCACGATGACCATCGCCCACGTACAGACTTAAAGCTCCTGGGTTTAGCTTCCTACTTCCCCTAAGTCCCTGAGTAGTTATACAGATATGAGTACCACAACCCGTGTCATAAACCCAAGTGTTATTAGGAAAAGTATAGAGTTCTATGGTAAAGATACCTGAAGTGCTAGCTCCGTGAGATAGCTTCTTGTTCTTCAGTAACTCAGTAAGATATTAGGGACAGTTCCACTTCCAATGACCTACATCACCGCACTGGTGGCAGATCGCACCCTTCGCAGGAATTTCCTTCTTTGGTGGAGGGGAAATCTTAGGCTTAAGAGCATAAGCAAGCTTAGACTTCCATTTCCCTTGATTGTTTCCCCTAGCAGCCAATTGCGGTTTCTTATTTTTTTGATTTTTCTTCTAAACCTTTCATGCTTTAATTTCATGTGGTGCAGGTGCAACATCTTTCTTTGGTGGAGTTTGCTCATGTAGCTTAAGCATGGAATGCAACTCAGTCACAGTCTTCCCCATGTCATGCATGTTATAATTCTGCACAAAACTATCATATTCCTTTCTCAGAGATACCAAAATGAGACTAACTACAAGGTTTTGAGTCATGGCATGACTGAGACGTTCCAAATTATCTATATAACTCTTCATTTTTAGAACGTAAGAGCTTACAGACTGTCCTTCTTCCTGCTTGCACGCGTGAAATTCTCTTACTATTTGAAGAAGTTCCTGCTCTGCCTGTTGTGCATACAACGTTTTTAGTTCCTTTAGGATATCATATGCACCAAGTTGTTCCAGATTCTTTTAGATATCTGGATCCATGGTCATAAGCATAAGACCAGCAATTTCCTTAGAAGCCTTGACCCATGCAGTATGGGTGGCAAGGACATCCGAAGGAAGTACTTGTCCAGCAGGAGGAACTGGCATAGCAGATATTGGCTGCTCCAAAAATGGTAACTTGTCTTCAACTGATAGCATAATCTGAAGATTATGGTACCATTCAATGAAGTTAGGTCCAGTTAATCTTTGTTTCTTAAAGAAAGCCCTGAAAACCGAATTGTTTACGACTGTGGTAGTCATCTACAATCAGAAAAAGTTTAAAGAATTAGTATTTTTGATAATTAAATTCTTAAAAGAATTAACTGCCCAATTAATTACTAATAAGACTAAGATCCAACTTGACCTCCCACTTATTACCGGAGGTCTGACCAGCGTGTAAATAAGTAGGGCAAGAGGTAAGCGACGAGCGTTAATTGTATTGTAAATGCAACTCTTAGATTTATGAGACACATGACATTAGTAACACCTATAGTAATGTCATGCACATGTTTTGTCTCATCTTTTTTGCCTCGGGTTCAAGGTCTGACCAAGTGATGAGGTGTCATTTTATACACTATGTCAGGGTTATTTAACCCCCTAAATCATGCACATATGTCCAGATTATGTGCTTAATCGTTTGTTTTTAGGTTTTTAGCACTTGGATGGCATTAGGAGGAAATACACGTGACTTGGGCTCATTTGGAGAAGAAACGGACAAGACTATGACTCTACACCTTTTATCTTAAAGAATTATGCATACAGAGCATGGAGACGGGGTCGCAAGCTTTAAGCGACGGCGTCAGGATTTTTATGGTGACGGCATCATGGATTTGACGATGGCGTCAGGATGTAGCCGACTTAAACTGGCTCTAGAAGATTCTACTTGGCGACGACGTCATGACTACAACACGACGCCGTCGTGACGCTTTTCTTGTATATACAAAACCGATTTTAAGGTTTTGAGTGTGTAATTTTGTATAACTTTTGGGAGACGAACCCTAATCATTCTAGCAGATTTTAGGCCGTATTTAAGGCCTCAAAACCCTATTGTAACTGACCTTAATCCATGTTTTAATTAAGTAAAATTGTTTATCTTTAATCATTCAATATGTCTATGTGTTGTTTGATTGATTTATGTTCTTGCTTTCTTTATAACATGCCAGGCTAGACCCTCATTTGTATTTACTTGTGATTGTATAAAACTTAGATTGTAGATCCTTTTAATGTTGCTTCTTATGATGGATGTGCGTGTTATGCTTTAGAAAACTAGCCATAATATATTAAATTGGCATAGATGTCTAGGGAAACGCGAGTGTGTAGAAAGGATACCATCGGTAACAGTCTTCATACCACATTACCCCTAATATGGTTGATCCCTCTTAAGATATTTCAATTGCATTTAATATACTCTTAGGGGCCTTATAATAGTCTTCATACTACCTTACTTATTCGTTGCCTTAACGGAATATTAAATAGACGGCGGGTTCGTGTAATTCGTTTATGACTTAGGAAATACTTACACAGATCATCACGAGTGTGGCAAAGCAACAAGATTAGGAGAAGCAATCTAAGGAGTAGTACATGATTAAGTAAATACATATTTTATCATAAAGTTATCAACAGTAGTTTAGATTATATTTAGTTTAATTAGTTAAACAAACCAACCTCTCAAACCATGATATTTACTTGCTTTCATAAAAATATAAAAATACAAAAATAATCTTCTCTCAACCTCGTAGACCTTTGTTAGATCTTGATCGAGCCTTTCCAACCTATTCTCTTAGAGAACGATAACAACCCCCGAGTCTTGCATATACTACACTACAACGATTAGGTACACTGCCTAGGAAGTTGTAAAACTTCGTGTTGAAGTCTTTACGACAACCACACACATCACCAAGCATACTCGATTTAAGTCCATCAAAAAAGAACGTGCGAAAATTAACATAGATCTGACCTATGAAAAAATTTGCCATGGGTTGGAGAGACCCTAGGGTCTGACCAGAGAGGTCAAACCAAATGCACGTGTTCTTAGTTTGGTTGACATAGACTTAAAATTTCACATAGGGGTATACACATAAGTTTATGAAAACATGTGTCAAAATGGTGTACAAAGAAGCATGCAAAACATCTTTGTCAAAATGTGTGTAATTTAACAGACAAATTTAAATCAAATTTCAAGTTTAACTTATCGCCGGATTTTTCGAGTATATTTTCCACACCTCGATAAGTTTCACAACATCTTGATCTAATTAAAACACGTTTCATATAAGTATTAGTCCGTTTATAATTTCAAAAATCTTTTGCTAATGGTATCAAGTCACATGGAATATAACATATACGCACATAAACAGACAGAAAGAGGGGATGAGGTGAAGACAGACTTATATCAAAAGCAGTAAATCAAATAATACTCCGAGTCCTCATAACGAGTCTTCCCTAACCGAAGAACCAAAAGACTCTCACTAGGTTTTCAGCTTAATACCTAGATCGCCACATGCATCCTATAGTATGGTTGCGTGAGTCTTAAAGCCAAAAAAAGAATAGAAAAAGAGAAAACTTAATTAACTTTTAATTTTAGATCTATTCCTTTTAATCTATATTAACTAGTAATAATATCAAGATTGTAGGTTTTATTTATTCTTTATGGCAAGAATTGCATATTATTGCCATAATTTTTAGTCAAAACAATAAATTAAAGATTTTCCTAAGCAGATCTAGCGTTTTTTATTAAGTGTGTAACCCATAACACCAAACGAGGTTGACTCGTGATGCCACTGTTGGGATTTAACAACTAGGTAAACCATTTACTACGAGTACGCAGCGGATGTATCTAGTTTGATATCAAGAATTAACACACATATTTAAATAAGAAACACTAACCTTTGTTTAATGAAAAAAGTCGATTAAATGAGAATCTTGATCTTGAAAACTTGAGTGATTAAATTATCACCTCTATGGTTGCATACACAACACGTCAAACAAGTACGCAACAATGCTAGTCGTAACTTCACGAGCTCCAAACACCAATAGTGTATGCTTCTTTTACTTGAACCGAAAACTAAACAACCCTTGTATGTAGAACCGAAAATCAAGAAACCTTATTAGGGTTTTACCGAATTCAGTTGGAGGAGAAAATCAAGAACCGAAAACCCTAATTTGGGTTCTTGTAGTTGTCGATCTAGGGAGAACTAAAGACCACCGAAAACCCTTGATGAGCGTTTGTAAGTTGTTGATCTTGTAGAGATCTAACTGCACTTTTTACCAAAATCAAGCAAGGGAAGGAGAAGAAAACCCTAAGGAACAGAAATTCGGTCAACTTTTTTTGAGGGAAAAGAAAGCATCGATTGATTTGTTTATTTGTGATGTGAATAAATGAATTATGAGGCTAGGGGTGGGTGTTTATATAGGCACCAAACCATAGATCTAGGTAAATTAAGAAACCTCTAATTCTCTCCTTATCACAATATCTTTTCCTTAATTATAAAATTGATCTCAAAACCCTTCTAAAACCACACCCTAGGGGCCGGCCATAATGGAAATACCCACAAGGTTCGGGTTTTGTCAATTTTAGTCCTTTCGGTTCATATTTAAATAGTCGTTAAGTTAGTTATAAAATATAACGGTAACTAACGGTTATTTAAATTATTACGTGAAGCATATTAAACCTTTAATAATAAATAATTTGTTAGTATTAGTGTCGATTCTAGTTAATACGATAAGTAGAAGGTAGCTAAGTGTCTTTTTCTCTATAGTTTTGTTTAGGAATGTTTGTTTGAGTCGGCTAGAACCCAAGCCCATTCCTAGTCGGTGTTGACTAGGGAACCGACACCCTCACCCTATAAAAGGAGGTGAGGGGATGATGCTCAAAACACACATCTTCTGTTCTTTCTTTGTAACCGATCGTCGTTTAATAAAACGTTTGAACGTTCGGTTAAACTTTGTTGTATTGTTTGTTTTGCTTTTTCGTACTTTAACAGATTACGTTGAAGGTCGCTACTTGTGCTCGATACATACCGCAATCTAGCGTTCTACGATCGAACTTCGGTTTGTTGTCGTAATCGTCCAACAAGTGGTATCAGAGCCCAGGTTATTGTGGTCTTAAAGTTCGAGGGCTGGTTCGTGGGTTCGAGCAAAGAAAACGGTTTCAGGTTTTTTGAATCTATTTCTTGGAGTTGCAGGTGACGAAGCGAGGAAGACGTAGTTTTGGCGCTTGTTTGTTTTTTTGTGTTTCAAAGATCTACACGTGGGACTAGGAATATTAAATACTACAAAGTGACAAAGGGGGAAAATTAGGTTTCATTCTTTTCTGTCGTTATTTGTTTTTTTAAAACGAATATAAGTGGAACTTAATTGTTTTTTTCCTTTGTCAAAGGTTTCAAGTTTTTATAATTAAAACCTGGCTTCGCTTATATTTGGTAAAATTCAATTATAGCGAAGGTTTTTGTTGCGGTTTTTCTTGTGTTACAAGTTTCGTAGTCGAGGTACTTGGGTTTCAAGATTACCGACTTGTTTACTTGTACGTTATCGAGGTTTAGGTTATTCTTATTAATTCTATTTGCAAGAAGGGAGTTTTACGCAACAAGGGTTAAAGAATATGTCGTCGATAGCGAAGTTTGACGTCGAAAAATTTGACAGGTCTAACGACTTCGGGTTCTAGCGTGTGAAGATGCGGTGTCTATTAATTCAACATGGTTGGGAGGCTGCGTTAGATCTATTCCCGGGAACTATGACGAGAGTTGATAAAAATGCAGCGTTGAAGACGGATGTCTACAAGAAAGCACACAGTGCCTTACTCTTATGCTTGGATAACAAGGTGTTAAGGGAAGTTAACAAAGAAGATTATGTTGTGGGTGTTTGGTTAAAGTTGGAAACTTTGTATATGACATAGTCTTTATCCAATATATTGTACTTGAAAAAGAAGCTATTCACTTTCTACATGCATTCAGGTAAAAAATTATCTGAACATATAGCTGATTTTAATAAGTTGATCGGTGACTTGGCGAATTGCATATAGATGAGTTTATTTGCAAGTATGTGTTTAAGGTAAATGTTTTTGGAATTTGATCGGGGTTGGAATTACAATTTAGGTTATTGTGATGTAAATTATGTGTTTAAGTGTGTGTGATGTGATTGGATTGTTCACATTTTGTTTTTGAAACTACACTAAGTATTACCTTTGAAAATTACGTCCTTGGAGATCATGTTCCCACGAAAAGATAAGTTATATTTTTTTAAGTTAGAAAAGTAAAATGACGAAATTTTCCTTACTTGCACAACACGTTATACTATTTTTTTTGCTTAACAGAGAGAATTGACGACGTTAGAGATAGGGACACGTAATGCAAATAAATAGTATTTTGAGGGACACGCAGTGTAAAAAATCTTAATGGGGACAAAAATTGCAATTCTGACGAGCCACAGGGACATTTTTGCACTTTACCTAAAAATAAACAATAAACGTTACATTAAACATATTTTCCAGCGACGGTGCGATTTCCGATACAGGTAGGGAGTCAGCAGCGGTGACTGAGGAGAACTCCAGAAAAGGCAGCGGTGGTGGTGAAAGATCACAGCGACTCAGATCTAAAAAAAGTATGGATCTATAAAAGAACCTTCAAAATCTGCTTAAAATTTTACATCTATAAAAAACCATTTAAAAGGTAGATATATATGAAGAAACCATAAAAATAAACAATTTCACCTCATTAGAAATTTTCTTGCAATACAGCGACGGTTTGCTCGGCGAAAGCAACTCTTACTAGCAATACATGGACATCGGTGGCACAAATTTTTGCGACAACAATGAATTTCGAAGGCGACAGCGGCACCAAAATCCTATAAAAGGTTTGTCCAAAGAAACTTATACAAACTCAGATCTATTAAAAAACATATGGATCTAAAAAAAACATGAAAACTCGAAATATATATAGATCTAACAAAGAAACCTAAAAACATAAACGAACCTTGTGTAAAGGCAGGGGGATTCGGTGGTGGCGGTCTCATTCGAGGGGTTTCTAGAAATGATGGATCTAGATGGTGGAAAGGGTCTCTATGAGGGTGAGGGTTTGGTGGGGGTTGGATCTAGTGGTGGTGGAGGAGGATGAGATGAGAGATGATAATGTGTTGGAGGTGGTGCGTTTCTATTAAAGTGGGTTGAGCAGTTGAGTGTGTGTGTGTGTATCTGTCTGTTTTCTAGGTGAGAGAAATATTATGACAATGAATGGGTAGGTGAGTAGTTGTGTTTGATGGTATTTGTTTATAGTGTTTATTTTATGTTTTTATTGTTCGTAGTATTTTAAAATTATATGTTGGTTGGGTGTGTGTAAACTAAGGATTGGAGTTCGGTTAAGTTGTCTGAATCTTAAAATAGATGGTAAATATTATGTTGTTGTGGGTGGTGGTAGTGGTTGGTGTTTGTGGGTGGTGGTGGTGGTTGGTGGTGGTGGTAGAAGATGGTGGCGGTGGCGGGTGGTGGTGGCGATGGGTGGTAGTGCTGGGTGGTGGTTGTGGCGGGTTGTCACACCCCTAAAATATCGCAGGGAAAAGGTAACCGCGGGAGCGACTTCATAGCACAAAGTCACCAGTTAATCGAACGACCTCTATATGAGTCGTTTGAAAAATACACGTTCAATTGAATAAATAAGGATTAACAAATACATGTTTTCAAGAGTTTACCAAGTATAAAGAAATTTAGGTTGACAATCGAATGTCAAAGTTATGCAATAAATCCTTGTCATGATGAAACCAAAAAATGCGACCCTAGTGAGATGCTCCATGTAAATCTCAAAGTAGTGCACGTTAAAGACCTGAGAAATACATACTAAAAAGGTCAACATAAAGTTAGTGAGTTCATAATTTTCAGTAAAATATCAGTATGGACCACAAGGTTTCCGAGTGTATGACTATTATAACACATACAATATCATAAGAAAAGTATTACTATTGCACTAAGCTCATGATACCGAAGCTACAACCAAAGTCATGTTGTTACGTATTGTTGCCTCTGTAAGTTTCTATCCCAAGAACACCCAAAGTTTCTCAAATGACATGCGTCCGTTTGACCTATACCGTCGGTCAAGTAAGGGATACTTACTCGGACGGGGGTGTCAACCCCAGTAGATCTATTCATAACATTTGTGCTTACACAAAGTGATTAGCGGTTCATGATGGTGGGGCCAGTGTGGGATAACGGGTGCTTAGGTAATCAGTAAAAGTTTAAAGTATTTGTATCCATAAGTAAAATGAGCAATGTATTCTCACCCCAAGTATTTCAAAACAAGTAAAGTTGTAGTTCATAACAAGTAAAAGTGGGGCTATGAAATTCACTTTAAGTCAATAAGTAAATCCGGAGTAGTACGAGTTTAAAAGTAACAAGTATCCTAACCGCAACCTAATTTAATAATAAGGC
The DNA here is from genome assembly GCA_026074375.1 of Tanacetum coccineum. Taxonomy (NCBI): domain Eukaryota; kingdom Viridiplantae; phylum Streptophyta; class Magnoliopsida; order Asterales; family Asteraceae; genus Tanacetum; species Tanacetum coccineum. The sequence continues at coordinate 23,284 of BQNB010029167.1, forward strand.
ACTTTAGGTTTACAACATGAAGTGAACTAAATGCACATGAGTTTTATAAATATTTTTATCACCCATATATACCTATGTCTAAGGTTTACCACAAAAATGTAATTTAAATCAAGTTTACTATGTATTTTAACTTATAAAACCTAAGCAGTGATTATGTAAAGCGGAATGTTATAATGCAATGTCATGATGTAATGTTTATAGTCTAGGCCAAATAATGCATCCTAGTTTTCTATAACCTTGGCTCTAGATACCAATCTGTCACACCTCCAAAATATCACAGTGAAAAGGTAACCGAGGGCGTGACTTCATGGCACAAAGTCACAAGTTATATCGAACAACCACTATTTGAGTCGTTTAAAAAATACATGTTCGATTGAATAGATAAGGTTTACCAAAGACATGTTTCCTAGAGTTTACCAAGTATAAAGAAATTTTGGTTTACAACCAAACATCAAAGTTATGCAATAAATTCGCGTCATGAATCGCAAAATGCGACTCTAGTGAGATGCTCCAAGTAAATCCAAAGTAATGCAAGTTAAGGACTTGAGAAATACATGTTAGGTCAACATAGAGTTGGTGAGTTCATAGCTTTCAGTAAAATATAACTTTGGACCACAAGGGTCTATGTGTACCTTACAAGACACGAAAGTCAAACTGTTTTTGGGGCATAATGTTTTACCAGTTTTGTTTTGGCCATAACTCACTCAATTTTTATCCTCTAAGGTTGATTTAACTCGCTGAGTTTAAGTTAAAGTCTTAGCTACAAAAAGTTTAAAAGGCTTAAAATGCCAAACTACTCTTAAGGTGCTCAAAAATCGGTGTAAAGTTCAGGGTGCAGTTCTAGACACTTTCCCTTGTACCAATTTCTAAAAATAGTAATAAATTTCTTAAATTCATGAAATTCACGATGGAACTTTCTAAGACATAGTATTAAGTTGTGAGATCAATAAATGTGCCATAAGTGTTCTTTAAAGTGGTGTTTTGATGTATATAAGTTGATATAAAATTCTGCTCAAATTAGGGTTTTTACACAACAAGTACATAGTGGTGATATGAAAACATGCATGAAATGATTATAATGAATGAAAATAAATATTATGAGATGCTTACAAAGAGATGATGATCGTTTGGATGATTGGAAGCACACAAATTACCCAAAAACAATAAGAAAACCCTAATTTAGAAGTATAAAAACCCTAGCTTTTAAAACTCTTAACCAATATTCTTGCAAATTAACCAAACTTTGAAATACCCTTGTTCTTGCCTTCTTGTTGCTGAAATATAAAGAAAAAAAGAGTGTGTGTTTAAGTTTGATTGTGGTTAATGAAAACATGCATTGATTTATGTAGAAATACTTAAGGTAAGTTGAATGGTCTTTGCAAGGGTTATGAGAATGGGATTAAAGGGGTTGAAGAATGAAAAAGAAATGTATGGATAAAGGGTGAAAAGAAAGAAGCCCTCTATTCACTTAGGTAGAAACCGGGTCAATGCATAATCTATCGGTAATCACAAAGCTGATTCTGGTATTGAAGACAAGTCATCATGGACCCAATGATGCAATGTACAACCCTCCCAGCTACTCAGGCTTCTCTCAAAAGAAGTTTGTTTCATTTCTCACGGAGTACAACATGTTTCTATCGACTTTCTCACTACGAGATAGTAGATATTGAAAAGGTGGCAGTCTGCTCCAGCCTCCGATCACCAAATAAACAAAAGTGCACTTATATGGTCTAGAGCCATAGAGATCAATCAACAAACCTCATTAGGACATAATTCCATATATACTTATTGTTCATCATCAAGAACACAAGTTGTACAAGAGTCCAACATAGATGCAAATATAATCTGTGTATAAATGAGATTTGACGAATGCTTTTTGAAAACATACAACTTTGGATATGTTTAAAAAACTTTATTCATTAACATGTCGACTGATTTTCAAACAAGTTTTCGATCTCATGTCCATTGTGTATCCTAAAAAGGGCATCTAGGTTTGGGAAGACTAAACATGTATTGATGACTCAATCAGTAAGATAGTAACTAACTGATTCACTCTTATCGTGTTGTCTGCTTTGAGACATTCAAGTAATGAGAACTAGTAAGTAAGGTGAATCTGATGCTTATGCGTTAGAGAATCCAACACTTTGTGCTGGAAACCACGTCAAGGAGGTTCTTTGAATCTACCTGATCATAGGTACAATATTTATGCTGTAAAACGGGGAACCTCTGGTTATCGCAACCTAAAATCAACGAAGGACAAAGACATATTAGTCCATATCTGTTGCTTATCTCTAACCTAAACATGCAGGACAAGTCGATGGCATATCCACTATATTCCAGCTGAGTCGCAATCAAGGCCACATACTTATTCTCAAAGATCAAAGATACATTCAAGGCATCAATCAAGACTTGAAGAAAGCTCTGAAATTCAAAGATACACTTCCGTAAGCTCTGATAAACAAGAACTTCCTCAAAGAACATCAAGTATATGATTACAAGTAGATCAAGTCACAGGTCTATGTTGAGGAAGATTGTCAGCCTTCAAGTGATGTCAAAGTATGAGTATGATGGTTATGAAGTGTTCCAGTTAAGAAGTATACAAGTCTATCTCTAAGCTAAAAGACCAAGATATCAAGATAAAGATCAAGATCCAAGATCTCAAGCATACAAAAGGAACTTCAAAAGAATTCCCAAGTATACAAGGCTCTAAGATTCAAGACGTCGCCAGAAGTAAAGCCATAAGTGCAATGACCACCCCTTAGGGGGAGATTGTTAGCCTCGTTTTTAGTAAAGTGATGGTCATTATATATTCTCGAGCCTTGTATAGAAAAACGTAGTTAGCGGGAATTAGTTTAAGCTAATTGGGCCTAAGTTACGGGATTTGAGCCCATCAGTGCTAGTATCGGCCCAAAGAAAGCCCAAGTAGCTCAATACCCTCTTAGGGTATAAATACCACCCTCCTAGCATGTTAGGAGGGTGTTGGTTACATTTTCTCACTCAAGTAATCTTCCACTTTTCTTTTCTTATTTCTTTCTCTCTCTATAATTCTTTATGTTTTCGTGTGTGATGAATTTGATATAAGTTAACATATAAACATATGATTAGCTGCAAAAGGCGGAATGAACTCATCGAGGTGGTCATCATCATGTTGATTAGATCCAATATCATATATGTCATGGAATGTCTTTGATATTATGTTGTATTCTACCACCTTTCCAAATAAGTTGATCACCAAAAAGGAATCCTCTTCCCTTTCTCCCAAAACAATTCTCCAAACAGTGGACCAAATCGACCATCCTTCGGGAAGTGGATTCATACAGTCATCAATAATTAACAGGGTACCTAACCGGCCACACAAAACACCCTTTCCTCATCTCGTAGATAGTAAAATCTCTAAAGCCAACATAATCTCTAAGAACAATAATCAAACAACCATGCGACTCGAACAGTCTCCCTTCTAGATGCAACATTTGAGGAATTTGTAAGGTTATAAACAAAGGAAGATTATTTTCTAAAGGCTCTAAGAAATTCCTTCTTGGCTGCAAGCCTTGATGGATTTGTATGGTTTTTAAAATTGGATGGTCATGGTCTTCAATATTTAACGTGTAATGCTTAAGGTAACTTATATTCGGTTTCTAGCCAATGGAATGCGTCATTCTAATAGACATTGTCAAAATGATCAAAACTGAAGAAGTTAAACCGGTCCCTGCACAGTCCTAAGTTGCTTGTCTCTGTACAGTAAGTTTTGTATATCAATGTCAGAAGATGTGCGGCTAGCATGCACCACTGTGTAGTTTAGTGATTTGTAGGATCATAGGCCATTCTCAATCTAGCACTTCTATAAAAAGGTGAATCATCATGCGAGTAACCTGGTGGCGGAAGCATTTTAAATAGATTAGTGGATGGATTATATACGTAATCATCATGCCATTCTTAATCCAGCAAACCATTGCAAGACCGCAAGAGGATCAATGTTAGGGATTTAGTTGCGGTAAGGGTGAAAACATGAGATGTAAGAATTCCTAGCCGTTGTTTGGATACACATGTAAAGAGATAAATACATAGTACATGTAATTAGGATTAAAATTTCTGTCAAAAGATCATCGCTTATAAGGACTAGATGTGGTGGTGCATAGTTATCTCCAGCGTGTGTGACCCAGTTTCTTGATATCTTCGGTATTTAGTGAATTTTGTAAGATTGTTTCTGGAATTGTTTAAAATGGAAAAGATATAAACATAAAAATAGAACAGTCTCTATTTTTCAAACCCATAAGTTGATGCATCATAGGAACCTACATTTTATTGGTTAAGGAAGACTTATTGATGTTAGTTGAGGAAGAGTTCTTTTTTGGTGGGTCTAGTATTAGTGAAGAAATACATCAGAAGAAGCTAAGACCAAATTAATAGGGGCATTCACCACATAAGTTTTTTAAACTAGACAAAACTGAAAAAATGTCTTTATTTATTAATTCTCATTTCCGCACTCATTGTCATTTTTATTTATTTATTTATTTATTTTGCAAGAAATATACATAGAACACTATTTCATTGTGACTCATGCCACTGTCAATAATGATTAATATTTTTTTCTTTAGTCAAAGTAAAAGGCATGCGAAATGACTAATATACCTATGCTAACGTTCGTTAGTTTTAACAACTTTATTAACTAATTAGTTAAATAAAATCTAATAAAGAAGTAAACATAGTATTTTATTTAGTTTATAAAATCGGGTGGTTTAATTCGTCTCATTTTGTCTCACGGGTTCTACTTTCTTTCCTATTTTAATACTTAGTAGTTTTAGTTTAATTAGATAAATATGTTTATGATTGTTAATTTGGTTGTTGCTATGATTAGTGAGTAGTTTTTTATATGCTTGGTAAGTAAGTAGTGACTAGTGAATTAAGTGTAAAATTAAAAGGGATTGTTGATTAATAATTTTTGGATTATTTAGATTACTTGTTTGGTTATTTTTACGAGCCAAAGCCGAAAGGATAACTAAATATTAATATAGTAATTAATACCAATATAAAAGATTATTTTCAAAATAAACCAACGTTGTGAGAAAATAGTTTTTTAAACGGGTACTAATTCATCAATAAATACTTTTCTTCACACTTAATGATCTTTTCGCCTCACTTGACAAGCATATCCGTAAAGTATATATTTTCGATCTTTTAGCTTATTAATTCGTAGTTTTAATCATTAGTTTAAAAACAAACCAAAAATATTTGATAATCAAGCATCCAATTAAAAACATAAACGTAAATCTCTATTCATATCTCTCCGTGGATTCGAATCCAGAAGATTTAATTATCACTTGTCCTCACGTGATTCTTTTATCTAACGGGAAATACTTTAATATTACTTTGACTACGTCGTTCGAGACGGGTCACCAAGCAAATAGCAAAAAAGAAAATTCAATAATAAAGAGATATGACTACTTGGATAGTAAAGATAATTCAGTAGCAATGATTAACATGATCTCATATTAACAAGTTGGTGTTCTTGACTTGTAATTCACAAAATAACCGTTTTTGTCAAAATGGCATTTTCACAAATTAACTTAATTGATTCAAGACTTGTGTTTCCTTATTAGATGATTTCTCACAGAATTAGCACAATACCAATTAGTCTAAATTTTTATCAAATTATCTAAGTGGATTCCTCCAGCCAAAAAACTCATAGACAAGTTTTCAAAACTGAATAATACAAAGTGGGTCTTTCGACCTATACCAAGATGCATATACGATCAAAAGTGATAAACAAGCATAGCAAGACTAAATAGCACAACGGTTCATAACACAAACAAGAAATCAATAAGATATCATATCAAACCAAACGATACTTTATTATATATACATATCCAAGTAGTCACAAGAGGGTTTAGCCTCTCATGGCTATTAAGTTCATGTTCACAGAAGTAAAATGAGATAGAAATAAAGACATAAAAGTGATTGGAATAAAGTATGGATCACACTAGTGTAACAAGTTCACCAAGAACTTCAATAAACCAATTTCTTACAACCCTTATTCTAATCCGAATTGTACCCTGCTTCCTTGGTGTTATTTCTGTGGAAAAATCGTGCCAACGGTGGTGATTGATGATGGATAAATATATGTAAGTTTTCTTTTAAATGGTTGAGACAAGAGCCCAATTTACTTCTGGAAAAGTTTGGCGCACTTTGCGTATTTTTTGGCGCCAAAGGTTCATAAATGCAGAGGAAGTACACCGCACAATTTGGGAAAAACCGGCGCAATTTAGCTTTGATGAGGCTTTGATTTTTCTTTGACTATGGGCAGAAGTACGCCACACAATTTAGTAAAACCAACACACCTAGGCTTGGCCCTTAGATTTATCTTTTTTTCTTTATTCACTGCGAGCTTCTTCGGCATAAACACTTGTATCTTTTTACATTCCTTGCTCGAACAATCTTCAAGTAAACCTGCAAATATTTTATGCTATTAAGTATCAAAAGTTCACGAGAAATGTCAATAATATATACAATAGCGCCATAAAAATATATATAATTAAGGCATTATCACCCTGTTTTCTCCTTATCCACAACCAAATCCCTAACATTGATCCTCCTGCGCGCCTTTTTGTTAATAACATTAGATCTCCATTTCAATGTGATTTTGTATTGTTAGATTCCAAATTCCAGTCTAGAAAAGGCTTCACTCTTGCCTACATCGAGGCAACTAATAATGTTAAGTTCTTGCAGTCTTGCAATGGTTTGCTGGATTAAGAATGGCATGATGATTACGTATATAATACATCCACTAAGCTGGTTAAAAAGCTTTCGCCACCAGATTACTCGCATGATGATTCAACTTTTTATAGAAGTGTTGGATTAATAATGACCTATGATCCTAAAAATCACTAAACTACACAGTGGTGCATGGCCGCACATCTTCTTACATTGATATACAAACTTACTATTTAGAGACAGGCAACTAGAGACTATGCAGGGACCGGTTTAACTTCTTCAGTTTTGATCATTTTGACAATGTCTATTGGAATGATGCATTCCAGTGGCTAGACACTAGGGATAGGTACCTTAAGCATTACACGTTAAATATTGAAGACCACGACTATCCAATTTTAACAACCATACAAATCCATCAAGGCTTGCAGCGAGGAAGGAATTTCTTAGAGCCTTTAGGAAATGATCTTCCTTTGTTTATAACCTGACAAATGCCTCAAATGTTGCATCTAGAAAGGAGATTGTTCGAGTCGTGTGGTTGTTTGATTGTTGTTCTTAGAGATTTTATTGGCTCTAGAGATTTTACTATCTACGAGATCAGGAAAGGGTGTTCTATGTGGTCAGTTAGGTACCCTGTTAATACTGATGACTGTATGAATCCACTTCCTGAAAGATGGTCGATTCGGTCCATTGTTTGGAGTAATGTTTTGGGAGAAAAGGAAGAGGATTCATTTTTGGTGATCAACTTATCTGGAAAGGTGATAGAATACAACATAGTATCAAAGACCCTCCGTGAGATATATGATATTGGATCTAATCAACTTGATGATAACGACCTTGATGAGTTCATTCCACCTTTTGTAGTTGATCATAACATTTATAAGTTTATTATGATCTTTTTCAAGTTTGTGATTATCCGTCTTTGTAGCATGTTAGTCTGAATTTGATGTTAAAATTACTCATTTAGGTATTTGGGGTTTGTACAAAGCCTGTTTTAGTTTAATTTGATATTGTATAACTTTTAATGATGAAATAATTTGTGTGCCTGACATTTTAGTTGCAAGAAATGTAGTTTGTATGGCAATGTCTATCTAATGGAGTGTTTGGGATAGCAATAACCTTAATGATGATGCCTTTCATTTGGGTCCTGCCTATGGGGTCCTCTTTATTAAATGATTATGACAGGTTTGCCGTAAACCTGACTATCTGAATATCCATTGGTAATGAAATGACGTCATGAGGTTATCGGTGGTGAATATGTTCCGTTAGATATAGCAAGGGATTACGGAGTTGATTTTACGTTAGTATTCTATTAGTGGTTAGATTGTATAGAATTCTCTCTTAGTTTCTATTAGTGTTAGATTGTATGAATTTCGGGTATTCAAGTAGTATCTGTTTTCATTGTACAACAACTGTGCTATCTTCTTTGTTACCAATCAAACTGTTTATAAGTTACTTGTTATCAAACATGATATACCAAAATAAATTGGTTAACTGCATATCAAATAATAAACAACATTTAGAAACCTTAAATTCCCCACTAAATTCACATTCATTCAACGTCAAACAACATAAGCAAAAACCAACAAAAGCCTAAGCCCAAAAATAACCACAAACCAAATACCATGTGGACCGAAACCTAACCTAGTGTCCCTAATCTCATCTTACTAACAAAAGTATGCTTCTCACGAACACCGAGATAGGATTCATTAACCATAATCTAGAGACGCGTCATCTTATCTAAATCACGCTTTTTTCTACGTCTCAACAAACGAGCAGTTGCCTTCGCACATGTCTATCACTTAACCTTTCAAGCTCCTCTACCACATCTTCCCTTTCTTTAACAATGGTTGATGCCTCCTCACATAGCTCTCAAAACTTCACATCATACTTCAACTCAGTCTTCACTTATCTCCCCATTAACACTAGTATTTGATCTTTAATTTTATTAGACATTGAAAGCTCCTCGATACACGACATTTATAATGAATAGATGGTAATGTATTTATATGGTTGGAGTTTCAATTTGGTAAATGTTTTTGGAATTTGATTGAGGTTGGAATTACAATTTAGGTTAATCTGATGTAAATTTCGTGTTTAAGTATGTGTGATGTGATTGGATTGTTCACATTTTGTTTTTGAAACTACACTAAGTATTACCCTTGCAAATTATGTCCCTGGAGATCACGTTCCATCAAAAAGATAAATTATATTTTTGAGAGAATTGCAAAAATTGTCCTTCTAGTTTGTCCAAATTGCACGTTTGGTCCGCGTGGTATCAAAATTGCAAAAATCATCCTTGTGGGAAACCTTGGAGTTCGTTTTAGTCCTTTGTCAAACTAAAATGACTAAAATACCCTCGTCCTCTTCCACCTTTGACTCATTTACAACAAGGGTATTTTAATCATTTCATTTTGACAAAGGACTAAAACAGATTCCAAGGTTTCCCACAAGGACGATTTTTGCAATTTCGATATCACATAGACAAAACGTGCAATTTGGCCAAACCACAAGGATGATTTTTGCAATTCTCTCTATATTTTTTTTAAGTTGGAAAAGTAAAATGACGAAACTGTCCACATGTGCATGGCACGTTAGTCCATTTTTTTCGTTTAACGGAGAAAATTAACAACGTTAGAGATAGAGACACAGAATGCAAATAAATAGTGTTTTGAGGGACACAAGAACGTTGCCAAAAATCTTAATGATACAAAAATTGAAATTTGATGACCACAGGACATTTTTTTGCACATTACCAGCCAGAAATAAAACTATAAACTTCATTAAACATATTTTTCGGTGACGTTGCGATTTCTGGTAAAGGTCAGGAGTCAACAACGGCGACAGAGGAGAACTTCGACAGAGGCAGCGGTGGTGGTGAAAGATCCCAGCAACTCAGATCTAAAAAAGAAGTATAGATCTATAAAAGAACTTCGAAAATCTGTTTAAAATTTTACATGCATAAAAAACCCCTATACAAGGTAGATATATATGAAGAAACCATAAAAATAATTTAATTCACCTCATTAAAAAATTTCTTGTGATACATCGACGGTATGTAATGCGGTCATCGTAGAACTTCAACAAGAAGTTTTACAACTCCCTAGGCAGAGCACCTAACCGTTTGTTAGTATATATTTGCGAGACTCGAGGGTTGTTATCGATTCCATAAGGGAAATAGTAGGAATACATGATCACGGTCTAAACAGAATTTCTAGAGGTTGAGAGAAGTTTATTTTATATGTTTTTATGTTTTTTATGTTTTATATAGAAAGTAGAATAAATCTAAGTTTTAGAGGTTGGTTTGATAAAACTACTAACTAAACTAATTGGATAAACTAATATACTATGATTAACTTTAAATATAATTGAATGTATTACTTAATCATGCATTTACTTATCAAGAATTGTTTTTTCCTATCATTTGCCTTGTCCACACTTGTTGATTAAAGCTAAGTATTTCCTAAGATATTAACGAATTACACGAAAGCCGTCGTCTAATTAATTTCCGTTAAGGCAAAGTGAACAATTAAGGTAGTATAAGACTATTACAAGCCCCTAAGATATATTAAAAGGTTTGAAATACCTTAAAGAAGATTAAACCATATAGGGCAAGGGTAGTAGAAGATTGTTTACCCATGGTATCCCCTTTCCTACACACCCGCATTTCTCTAGATGTGTCAAACACGATAACATACAAAAGCTGGTTTTCTAAGGCCTAACGCGTACATTCATCAACAAGAAGCAACAGTAAAGGATACTACAATCTGACTTTCCATTGCAATCAAAGGAAAATACAACAAGGGTTTAGCCTCGCATTCAATAAAGGAAGTAATAAGATAAAACAATCACACAACACAATTAGACATATTGAATGATTAATGATAAATTACCATACTTACATTTAAAACAATGAATCCAGTTAGTACAATAGGGTTTTGAGGCCCTAAATATGACCTATGAAGCTGCTACAAGGACTAGGGTTTGTATCCCTAAGTTATACAAAGTTATCCCAAAAGTTACATACTAAAACCCTAAAATCGGTTTGTATATATAGACATATCGACGCGACGGCGTTGCTTGATGCTTCCGACGCCGTCAGCATGTAGATGGTTCTAGATACACTTTAAGTCGGCTACGTTGTAACGCCGTCACCAATATCCAAACACCGTCACCAGATAGATCATGACGGTGTTGCTTTATGCCTGTGACGTCGTCTCTACTCTCTGAGAACAATACTTCTTGGTGAAATCTTGTGCAAGTCTGTACTCTCGTCGTTTCATTGCTTCACTAAATGAGCCTAAGTCACGAGTATTTATTCCAAAATGCATCCAAGTTGCTAAAAACTTTAAAACAAACGATTAAGCACATAATCAATTCATGTTTACATGATTTAAAGGGTATAAATATCCCAAAATAGTGTATAAAATGATACCTCATTAAATACCCCTACACTTGGGATTTTCTTGTCCTCAAGCAAATGGGCTTTTCTACCTAGACAATAGCAATATGTAGGTCATTTAACCTACTCTTTAAAAGTATTTTACAACACAGCCTTCTAGACCTCGTAATTAAAAGCACGAAAAGCATACACTAGCACCTCACATAAGTGTTTGTGATTCTCTCTTTCACTCAGGTGTATAATAAATTATAACATAATGGGAAAATAGAAAACCAACACTCATTACCTGTCATAGCATATAAATTACCATAGGTTTGGTAAAGGATCAAACCTCCACCGCTAGGCGCAAGCATTATTCTTTACTATCTAAGAGGTCTTTTAAAGGGTTGTGGGGTGTAGTTTAAGATAATGATATAATAACAACAAACGGAATAGATACTTTGGTGGCTTTGGGTAATAATATATTGGAAGGGTTAGCTAATTATTTATACGAATACACATTGGTTTGGTTGCTAAGCCAAGACTCGGACAAAGATATACAAACTCAACACAACTCTACATCAATCTCTTTCTTTTTCTTTTCTTAACTCTAATATAAACATAAGCAAATGGCAGCCCGTACATTTTTTACTTTTTTTATATACAATTTTTTTTCGTATAATTTTGCCCTACCATTGCTTAAACATGTAATACATCATGGGGGTTTTTAGATACATCCCTACACTTGAACTTTTACATACTCGATTATTTACAATCTAACTAATGACCCGATTTGAGGTGGTTCAAAATAACATGGAGATCATCTAACAAACATATGGGGGTATTGATTTAACTTTTCTTTCCCATTCTTCTGCGAAATAAATACTACCATGAATCCCAATCGTCCCAAAACTGTATTTACAAGGATAAGGACTTAGCAACTGTGTACTCAAATAATTAACTTGGGTTAACACAATAATGTACTAAAAGCGAGTACATACAAGGTAGGCTAATGCGATTTAGGTGTAACGATTGGTTTAAGGGTGACAATGCTCTTCATTAAGAGTCCGGCTTAACCAGAAAATGACGAGAACTGTAAAAAAGGATAGGCTCGAAGGGTTGTACTAGGGGTATCTTGCACTAAAAATGAGTGCATGGCAAGGGTGTGGGATAGTTATATGATCAGTGTGACCATCATAACAATTAAAGGTTTAAAACATGGGTTAATCCTAGTGTCTCTTATTTAGCAAATCCTAATACTCACTATGCGGTCTCGGAATGCATCACAAAAACAAGTTTTAGAATTTAATATACTACCGGTACATTCATATAATTTAATACCGATCTCAATGCTTCAGAAAAGGCGACAAAACCACATACACATCCGTAATGACAGAATAGACACACATGATTGCTCACTCCTTAGCTCGAGAAAGCTAAAGGTATAAACTATCTTGGGTATCAATAATGGATACCCGAATTCCTATAGATCTAAAGGCGAACCTCATATTTTTGGGGTGAAATTTTGAGGGTTTTTTGTGCTGGTCATACACATTCCTATCCATGAGACGCTATTAATACTCAGTTTTCATCGGTATGTGTCATAAAAAAATTTAAATTTGGTCACAAAAAAAATTAAATTTGGGTCAAAATTACCTTTTTATGCTATGTTTCAATATATTACCCATCATTTTAAGGAACAAGCAAATGCAAATGAAGGAATAGTTTCTAAGGCTTATTTCTCTCCCTAGCACTTAAGTGTTCATTGTCCCCATGTTCTATAAAAGTAACTCGTAAAAACCGAATAAGGGAAAATAAAACAAGTAAAAGAAACTAGTACTCCTTGATTTTTGCTCGATACTGGAGAAGAACCAATCGAAAAAAACGGGTTTTAAATATTCGCCTCCAAAGAGTCGTCAATAAACTTCCTAAAGAACTTCCAAGCTTCTTCTACGTTTAAATATAACCTGTAATCAAAGACAAAGACAACTACACCAAGCATAAAATCGCGGGAAAATAATTATACAACATGAGTTTAGGGTTTCGACTCTACGAAAGCAGTAAAGATAGGATGAGAGTAATGATATAATCATAGGTTTTTCTGCAGGTTTACAAAAGAATTACAAATTTTAAATATTGCACATTTATTTTAGAAATACTAGAAAAAATTCGAATTTTTACATAGTTGGAGACGTGACGCCGTCCGGAAAAATCCTACGTATCCTCGACGTCTGTGAAAATTTCTTCTTCGTTTTTAATGAGAAATTTCCTGCACGCAATTTTTATAAGTCAAAACTGAAGAAAGCACTGCATAAAAACCTGGAATTAGTCATTACAATCATATGACTCGAAACTGACGCGAATTAATCTAAATAATTTATTTTAAATGTTTGAATTGGGTTCTTAAAAACCGGATATTTCCCCTATACTTATTTTGTTGCAAAATACCTTTGATTGCAAATAAGACGAAGTTACAAACAAACAAAGCATGATTACAATATTTTTCAAACATAATAAAACAAATAATATAGAGTTAAAACACAAGACACTCCTAATATGCGGGAAAGGTTAATATTAGGTTGCCTCTTAAAAAGCGCTTTTCTTTATTTACGAGTATTGTAGCTAGACTCGAAGTCACTTGTCAAATGTCGTAGAAGTGGTCCAAGTCGATGATTTCCCTTGGACTTTCTCTTTCGAAGAGCTTTCTAGTGGTGGGGATTGACTGTAAGGTTTTGATAAACTCCTCTCCGTCTGGATCGATCAGTCTAATCTTTGCATGCCATGCTCCATCTCCGTCTTTGGGTGGTTTGTCCCAGTTAATCGGGTTTTTGA
>BQNB010029168.1:0-55990 GCA_026074375.1 Tanacetum coccineum
GAGAATAATGATATCACTTCTTTTATATCTGTAAAGTTTGATGGCATCTTAGGCATTGATCACCATCTTCCCATGCATCTTTCAATTTCAATGACCTACAAAGACAAAGCTCAAATTTAGAACCTGTGCACATAGCTCTCATAAGACTACTTTTTGTCATTATCAAACAATAATATAGTTTAACATACAAAAATTTGCTGTCAATCATGACACATTCGATCAAATACATACTACTTACTAACCACAAATTTAAACCATTCCTCTTCAACCATACAAAAAAGTTACACCAGATTCCCATTTTTTTCAACTTTCTTTACTTCTCATACCCAGGATTTTCGACGGAATTTTCAAGGTATCATTAACTTAATATATAATATTATTTCTTTTATATTTAATTCAAATGATATGCAAAGCCAATCGCTAAGCGACGTGTAAAAGATTGAGCGACTAGATCGTGTCTATCATTTTCTTTCACTTGTACTTTACAAATATAATATTGAATATGCAATGCTTATGTATCAACCGATTAAGTAGACAACCCATAAACATAGCCTAAGGTCTGGTCAAACCTCACCTTCAATCATAAGGTATGGTCAAACCTATCAGCCAAGTTACATGGATTAGTCTTCTTGTTTTATTGGGTTGAAGTGTGAGCGGAATGTTTTATAACCCGATGAAAAAATATGTTTTTCTTAAGTTATAAGTTGTAAGTTATAATAAAAAAAATTATGAGATAACAATTACGGAGTATATACTAATGAAAAAAATGTGTTTTTGGTTAAATTATAGGTTGTGAGTTATAATGAGAACAGTTTTTGATATAAAACAAGTGTCTCATGAGCACTTAATGAGAAAAGATGATCAAGACAGCTATGCAAAGCCACGAAGTTGTATTTGTTGGAAATTTTGATGGCAAGTGACAAAGGTTATTAATAAATGGTAGAAAATATAAATTGATTGTATGTATTAATTTTGTAGGTGAAGAAAAAAGAAAATAATATTTTAATAAAAAATTAACTTATGAGAGGTTGTGAATAATCATAGTTTATGAGTGAGGATGAGGTGTCTGTTAGATTTGACGTGAGATTTTATAACTCAAGGTGAGATGTCTAACACCGTTGGGCCTCGTGTTAAGGTTGAAGATGACGACTGGAAAAGTTGAAGGAAGAATATATACGGTTTTTCATCTTTTGCAATTTGTCCCTATGGTTTTTATCTTTTAAAACATTATTTTGTATTTAAAAAAAATGTTATTTTAAGTTTGCAACTTTAATTTTTCATCTTTTGCAATTTGTCCCTATGATTTTTAACTTTTAAAATATTACTTTGTATTTAAAAAAATGTTATTTTAATTTTATAACTTTTATAAAAATATTATTTGCATTTTAATTTGATAATTAAAAATAGTTTATTTTAAAAAAAATATAAAAAGAAATGATCAGTCCTAAAAAATGGTGTTATAAGATGTTATGATAAGAAAGGTTTTTTTAGTTTTGTTAGGGTTAAAATATTAAAGCTGATGTAACGCTGAAGTATCAGCACTTTTTCGGTGTTATCGTGTTATGGTAACTAGCACTCCAAGACACTCCCGATCCACACTTTAACCTAGCGACATGTAATTGTCTGAAATCCTTGCAAGATAGGCTAAACACTGTTTATTTACGTTACATACCTTTGTTATCACACTAACAAAAGTACAAATTATTCATTCAAAAAGTACACAACCATGCATGCATATATCAACCATCACATCTATGCTCTACTAGCCGTAATTTTATCACTTTTATCATCAGTCGAGTTCTGCACAGTCTCTTTCAAATCACTAGCCCATTCTCTCCCGGTATCTTTAACATTCTCCTTGACATTCTCACCATAATCAAACAACTTATTAACCCCACTTCGCAAACTCAAATTCTCACCTTTAACCGTCTTCAAAACCCATCCTAAAGCCGCCAAACCCGCGATAGCCATCAACCCTGCTGCAGCAAACCCTAATAAAGCCGAACCTAGCACGAAAATCGCACACGCGATAAGAGGACTAAATATGATCAAAAGTGGTGAAGTGACTACAAACAAAGTCATGGTGGCTAAGAAAATGAAGCCCATTAGGGCTAAAAGTGGTCCTCCTATTGTGATAGCTACTATAGTTGATATTAACATTGTTTTGGTCGTCATTTGATGTTGAGTATCCATGTTTGATGATGTTGCTAAGGTTGAATGATGTTTGTTTATATGTTGGAATGTGGGAGGTGATGAGATTGATATGAAATAGTATATAGATTATTGAGTTGAATGGTTAAGAGGCACGTGGCATGTTTTATGTGAGGTGTATGTATTCATGGGTGACAAGTGTGAGTCATGGTGTTGGTATCATCATGCTTTGCATGTTTAGGAGTCATGGTGTTGGTATCATCATGCTTTGGAGAACAACATAAGAGCACAGGGAGTCGTGCTGCCAAATTCTTGGTGTTAAACTTTAAAAGTGGTGTCACGTCAGTAAAATAGAGTTTGGCATCAGAAATGACATAATACCAAAATTCAGTGGGAATGGTTTGGCATCAGAATTCTGGTGCCATTAACATTTTTTTTATTATTATTTTTTAAATTTTTTATTATATTTATTTAAAATACACTTATTTATAAAACTAATATAATAAAAACAAAACATTAAATTAAAAAACTACTAAAAAAAGGTGGTTTCTAAAAATATAATAAAAAGAATGTTTATGATTCGGGGTTGGACGTGCTGTTTACATAGCTTCGTGTAATTCCGTTCTCATTGTGATCTCTTGTGTTGTTTAAGAGTACTGTCTAGTGTTTATGATCCTAAGACTTATATGTATAGGACTCCTCACTCTATATTCTCGAAGAAATTGTAGATGCGTGAGTCTCTCGCGCAAGAGAGTAATAAAAGACACGGTCTGCAAATACTGAGCACTAAAACGGCAAATCACCAGTCACTCTCATAGATGTCATACACTCTCGAAGGTAGATAAATACACAAGTTTAGCGGTTATTCCAGGGATATTTATGAAGTCTGCTCGCTCATACTCTCTAGACTGAAGTAGCAAAAGATAGATCTAATTCGCACACTAAATAGAGAATTTATCATGCTTGATTGCTCTCTGAATATGTTTTAATTGAGTATCGAATGCTAGTTCAACACTAGTTTAAGTCCATAGAGAGAGAGTTCTCGGATTAGAAACATTGCGCACTGATAATTACATATAGTATAAACGATAAAGAGTCAAGAGAGAGTATAGAACTAGAGTACTGGTGTCTGTACGGGGTGTGTAATAGGGATATGACACTTAGGGTTTGGTGGTAGTCTAAAATAGATGAAGTGAGGCTCGTTGTCTTAGCACTAGAATATTTAGGGTGTATCTAGTATTGTATATCTGCAGGTGTCTTGTAGCTGTGAGGTCGAGAAATTGTATGTGTGAAGAAGAATTAGGAGATAAAATCTGGATGGCTGCAAAACCAGGTGGCCCTATTGCTGGCTCGATACATGCTTAATTGACTTGTACAATGAACTTTTAGGACTTGTACTTTGCTTGAAGAGATTTTATATTTCAAAAGCTCGGTGTGTGTGATATGTGTGTTTTGTTACCATATGCGTGTCAGACTAGAATCTTGTGGAGATTCACTATAGATGTTTCATTTGTCATGAATTATGTTTTAGGGCATTGCGTATGCAAGCGCGTTTAAAGCCATGTTTTGATTGTATAACGTTCCGCTGAAAGGTAATAGAGCATTATAGGACTAATGTACTTTGAATAAGGATATGATCCGAGTAGCTGGGACTTGGAACATTTGTGATGTTTGCGCTGAATCACTATTACTATGAAGAGATCTAAAGTGTTTGTACAGGAGTAGAGAGGTGTCTGTGAGTGCGTGTGTTACAGTGTTGTTGTATGTAAGTGTTGTAGTGACATATTGAGTGATAGATATTTTTGAGCGAATGTCTGATTGTGTTTGAATGTAGTATAAATGGATAGAAATGTCCCCTATGTTCAAATTTGAATAGAAGGTGTGTAATCATGTATGGTGAAGATAATGTGAGTCTGTTTGTGCTTGATATTTTGACTTAGTTGATGCGGGAAATAGATGCTGTGGTGTTGTTTTTGAATTTTATAAGATCTTAGCAATTCCTCTGAAAGTAATGATACTGGTGCTCTCCATCAGAGTTAGAATTGAGAGAGATATAATACATCTATCGTAGTGAGTCGTTGAGTGATTAGTGTGTGATCTGATAGAGCTTGTGGTGTGCAGTGGCTGTTTCTGTGTTCAAGCAAGGAGATACCTATTGATGCCATGTAACGCACAAAAGAGTGAGTAGAGGAC
Source organism: Tanacetum coccineum (assembly GCA_026074375.1). Taxonomy (NCBI): domain Eukaryota; kingdom Viridiplantae; phylum Streptophyta; class Magnoliopsida; order Asterales; family Asteraceae; genus Tanacetum; species Tanacetum coccineum. Next base: position 4,345 of record BQNB010029168.1, read on the forward strand.
GCATTCTAATGTAGTCTTCGAACTGGCGGTCACATCTCATTTCACAATCTACCTAACAATCAGATCAAGGAATTTTCTAACCCCAAGAACTCAAGCAACCTACTGTTCGTATGAAGTTGCTCGGGTTGTGGAGTGCGTGTGTTGTTTCAATCCAATGTCGCAAGGGGTGTGAGTGAGCTAAAGGTCATTGTAGCTGCTAACGGTGCTTGTGAGAACAGGTAGTCTTATACAGTTCTTTGAGAGAACAGGTTGTGATGAATGAGAGATTCAGAGTGATAGACTCGAATAAAGATCTTTGTGTCGGCACGGTGACTTAGATGAGTTTGGTGAGGCTTGCCAAGTGAGATACAGTGTACACGTATAGAGTCAAGTGACTAGCATTTTTGTCAAGAAAATCGTTTTAAGTGCGCATAGGTGCTCAATGGAGGAAAAGTGTGTACACTGCTGACAATGAGGAAGTTAGGAATAAGTCTGATAGGTGGTGCGTGGGGGGGGGGAAGCTCAATAAAGGATCTGGTTAGAGAGAGAAGTTGCTTATTGAGCTGAATTTATGTAGGAGGGGAAGTTGGAATGTTTTTATTGGCGCGAGACTGCTAGTGGAGTTGTGCAGAAGGGTTGCCAGTTGAACTATCAGGTTCGTGTCGCGCGATTTTATCGATCAAAAGGTGGCGTATGCGTTTTAATTTTCAAGCAGTTGTCTTGTTTGATTGCTATGATGATTATTGGGTGTGTGATGAATATCATTTGACTAGCGCAGAAGTAGGCTGGTTACGCTGTGAGTGGAGCGTCAAGATGTTGGTCTCTAGTTACTGATTCAGGGTGTTGTCTGTCTGTTCGTAAGGGTTTTATTGGCGCTCATTTTCTGGGAAGAAACAGTTTTGGCGAGTAATGTGTAGTGCTAAATGTCGCAAAGTTGTGGATGAGAGAAGAGAGTATAGGGAGTGATGTGTTCTGAGATAACGAGCTAACTCATTTGTCTTGTGAATTATGCCATAGTAGAATGAGTTGGATAGACTAAAGTGGATGTGCGCACGATATTCATTGCGCTGTATTTGTCAAGGTATCTACTGTGGAAGAACGAGCAATAGAAGAAGTAGCGAGAGCGGTGTTCAGGAGGATTGTTACTGCGCTGAGATAGTGTCTTTCGTAGTGCTACAATCAAGCAAAGAGTGCTCTTTTGGAGTTGATGGATCGATTCTCGTGAATTATGAACGCTAGATGAGATCTTTTTGTCGAATGGATCCAGAGAGAGTGTGTCTTATTTGTTGTGTGATCGAAACGCTAAGGTTCTAATAAGGAGCAGAATATCGCGCTGTGTTAGAATTGCGCATTTTGATGTTTCGCTCTTGTGTTTGTTCTGATGAGCGCTGGAGAAGAGTAGAACAGAAAATAAGGATCCGGGTGCTGATAGATTGCTAGAAGTAATAGGAGGACAGAAGATATGGTCGAGTTTAAGTACGCGTCTTGAAGTGTGATAAGACTCTTATAATGGATGTGTGAGTAGATAAGATTTCAGCGCGAAGAGGATAAAGTAATGTGAACACCAGTTGTGCAGGATAAGTGTTTGTTGTGAAAAAGGAGATGATGAGTACTACTTGTAGAGGACAATCAAGGAGACGAGCTCTTAGTGTTTGGATGATAAAGACTCTCGCGCGCGCGCAGAGATAATCAATAGGATAAAGGGAGGAGTTGTTAGAGAAGTGCTCAAATAAGAGATAGAACATTGTAATGTGTATCAGTGAGAGATATTAGATAAATCCTCAGAGCGGAAAGAGGGTAGAAGGCGCTGGAGAATATTTGGAGTAAAGAGATTTGCTCTTAGGAAGTGAAAGGAATGGTTGATAAGACCTGGATTCGCTCATATGGTAGGGTGTTTGTGTGAAAATCGGGGGTGGTCAAGTCCGCGCAAAGTTAGCTGTTATATGCATGTTTGCTCACGAGAATCCACAGAGTTTTTATCGTGATAGGATGAACATTACCTGTGTAGTGAAGCAAAGTTGGCTCGCTTGGTGTTTCAAGAAATATCGTCTTTGCGTATGTTTTAAGAGAAAGTCTCTCAGGCGATTTAGGGCCAGATAAGTGTTTTGTGGGATGATTGGGAGTGTTATTGCTTTTATGGGGGAAATCAAGAATTGGGTGAGATTTCAGGGAGATTGTTGGATTGTCATAATAAAGAGAGACGTGTTGATGGCTGGTTGTGAGGGATAGAGAGTTCGTGATCATTAGAAATGATGTATTTTAATAAAAGCGCAGAAGTGATGTCGCCGATGCAATGGTGTCTTTAGATAGCAAGAAAGTAACATTATTATAGACATAGAGATTGATGATTATGGCTGGAGTTAAATTATTATCTGAGAGGGATTTGTGGAGAACGGTTTTTAGTGTCCTTATGTAACAATAGAAAGGTCTGTCTGTGTGATAACAGAGCTTGTTGTCTTTATGGGTTTTCAATACTTTCACAACCTATTGTATGCGGACGCAAGGTGCGCGCGTTGTGTCTTCGATCATCTGCGGTGGTCGCTAAGGGGATAGATTTGATGGGGGGCGTCGTCTACTCTAGGAAGAGCGCTGTTTTTTTAAGGTTGAGAGGAGCAATGGATTATAGTACAGCGCTGTTTGATAATAGCGTATAACGTTAATAGAGACCATCTTTGGCTCAAGTGTGTGACAATGGTGCGTTTTGGTGAAACAAGGGGCGGATATTTTACTCATCGCCGATGCTTGTTTGACTGAGAAGTGGGTGAAGGTGGGGGTTTTACTTTAGATACAGCGAGTCGTGAAGAGCTGTTTTTTCTTGATGAAAGAGTATATGAAATTCCATGTCAAAAATGCTTTTAAAACAAAGTGATCCAATGGTCTTAGAAAAGAAAGTTAACATTAAACCAATTAATTATGCTGAGTTAAATTGATTATCTGAAGATTTTGGTAAACGTTTTGTCCCACAACAAGAACTGTCTGATGAACAAGCTTTCTGGTTACAAACTTCACACCCTAATACTGACCAATCTGCTTCTCCGCCTGTCAAAATTGAGGCTCCTCAGGAACTTTTTAAGGTAAGCCTGGTTAATACAAGCCTTAAAAAGCTTAAATACCATCTTGGCCAATTTGACAATGTGGTGAAAAATCGGATCACACCCGATGCTTTAACAGAAGGGTAATGGGGGTTTGAACACACTAAAGCTGTTTTTCTAAAAGAAATAATTCCATTTTTAAAGACCTTAAAAGACATATTTAATGTTTTTGATAAAGATCTTTTAAATGAGATAACGAAAGTACAAACAATTTTTAACCAGATGGAAGCTGCTGTTTATCATGTAGACAAACAGTGCTTTGAAATTCAAAAGAAATAATTTTTGATTGAAAACGATCGACTCTTGGATCAAATCATTTCCTAAGATATTGTGAATATTGTTGTGAATTCTTCGTTGGATATAATTACTTCTGTGAATGTGAATTATTCTATTGCTATGAATGATTCTGTGAATTATGTGGAAATGTGCAACAAGTGTCTCGAACTTGAAGCTGAGCTTATCAAACGACACAACATGGTTGAAAAAGATGAGTATAATAGACTTTCAAAAGGCTTTTCTAAACTTGAACAACACTGCATTTCTCTTGAACTTGCAATGCAGCTCAATAAAGAAATTTTTCAAAAGAATAACACATCTATGAACCAAACTGAACCTTCATTTGATCAATTGTTTGAATTGAATAATTTAAAAGCTGAGCTTCAAGCAAAAGACATAACAATCGAGAAGTTGAAGGAAAACATTAAATGTTTGAATAAAACTTCCACCACAAACAGTGTGAAAAAGGACATAGATGAGATTGAGACCATCAACCTAGAACTGGAACACATGGTGGCAAAACTACTTGCTGAGAATGAGCATTTGAAACAAACTTATAAATAACTCTATGATTCAATTAAACCATCACGTGTTCATGCTAAAGAACATTTTGGATCTTTGGTTAATCAATTAAATCAAAAGTCTGTTGAAATTACTGATTTAAATGCTCAACTTCGAGAAAAAGTTGTTGTCATAACAACATTAAAAAATAATCTTAGGAAATTCAAAGGAAAAGACATAGTCGACAATGCTGCCCAAGTGTCAAATGCTACCACTATTGCTCCAGGAATTTATAAGCTTGACCCAGTAACTTTAGCTCCTAAGGATAAGAATAATAAGGAAATTGTCAAATATCTTCTTCATAAAATCAACTTGTGATAAAAGGAAACAGTTTTAAACAATAACGGGTTAACAATTAAAGGGGGGTTAATTAGGTTTAACTTATTTGTGCCTTGACTGTTATGTGTTTATGCCTTTAGGGATTTAATTGCATAAAATAAGTTGCTAAGTATGGTAGTTAAAACATTAGGGACTAAAAGTGCTAATTGTTAAACTTATTCATGCCTTAGGTAACTTGTTTAAGAAAAATGCATAAGTAATAGGAGTATAGGGGGCATTTATGTTAAAACTACAAAGTTTCAAAACAAACCCCCTACCCCGTTCGTTTCACACACACACACACACACAAAAACACACTTTAAAATTTTCTTTCCCTCTTTATTGCTTTACTCGAATCCTTCAAGACCATCAATTCCAATTGTTTTCAAGATTAAGGTACAATTAAGAAGTTGTTCCCTACACCCTCAACATCATATCTCTCAAATAAATTAGGTTAAATCACATTTTTGAGTGCGAAAATCCTAGAAATTGATCTAGGGTTCTTCAAAAACAAAAGTGAGTAAAACCTTAAATTAGTTGAGGGGTTTCGTTTGTCTAAGGGTGTAGAACACTCGTGTAAAACAGTTTCTAATATGGTTTATCATATGGTTGTACTTATCTTGATTCTTGTATGCGAAAATGTGGTAAAATGGGTAGAAATAGATAAAGTTCATGGGTTTATGTTTTGTATGTGTTAGAAACCTTCATTGTATGCATTAGTGATGTAATAACCTTTGTTTGAACAAAATTAATGAATGTTTGTGCATTTTGTATGATTTGTTGTTCAAAGTTGAATTTTGTGGCAAGTTTGTAGTTAATTCTTATTAGAAATGGTTCAGTTGCAATAATGTGATAGTAAGGTTCTTGGTTGAGTGACTGATGATGATTAAAATCACTAAGTTAAGAAATTTGTAAAACAGAGGTGAATTAAGCATTGTTAATGGGAGGCGAATTAATCCTCCTTCATGAGCGTATTAAACCCCTCCTCAGAAGCGGATGTAATTCTTCTAAGGAGGCGAATTGAATTTTCTCTTAAGAGTAGAATTAGACATTTCTATTAAGGAGGCGAATTAGACTCTCTTAAGGAGGCGAATTAGAGTTTTTCTCTTAAGGAGGGAAATTAGTCTTCTTACATAAGGAGGAGAATTAATATGTTTCTTAAGGAGGCGAATTAGTTTTGCTTAGGTATTCTCTTATGAGTGCTACATGTTTGCTTGTCTAAGTATGCTTAATCCTTTGTTAATAATCTTAATTTTTCAATTAAATCCTGCTTGACATTAAACAAATGCATATAAAAAACTTGGTTATATATAAAATGTATTGGAAAATTCTTAGCAGAACCATGACTTCCAAAGCTCAACAAAGTGCAATAGACAATGCCTTAGTAGCTCAAGAGAACCAACGTGTCATTGGCAAGTGTAACATGAGGATCAATCCTGGAATGAAACCAAAGGAACCTACTTATCAAGTAGTGTTGGATGCCCTTGCTCTTGCAACATGCTACCCTGCATTTCTTATCACTGCAAAGTTCCAGTAATCTACATCATCAATGTCTGAGACACCTTAACAACAGCAAAGCACATATCGATTTCAAGATCACAACAAAAGGTTTTTTGTGAATGCTGAAGTGTTCAAAGATATTCTCAACATTTGTCTGAGGGTTCCAGGTCAAGAATTTGATGAACCACCAACTGAAGAGGAAGCTCTATCTTTTATCACGTGAACTGGTCATTTTGGAGAAAAAAATCAAGTACATCACGAATGTTATTTTTGATCATCTACATCAAAATAAAATAGATTAAAAAATAAAAATACAAAAAAAAGAAAATAAAACCCCCCCCCCACCCCCGCCCCGAGGCCCACACCCCCATATTTACAAAATAAAACAAGAAAAAAAAACCACATAGAAAAGCATAAAAACACAAAAAATAAAAAGATAATAAAAAGAAAAAAAAATAAATAAAAAAAAAAGACAGAATAATAAAAAAGACAACAAAAAAAAACGAACTGAAAAAGAGAAACACAGAAAAAAAGTGCCCGCCACCCCCCCCCCCACCAACCCTCCCCACCGCCGCTTACTCCACCACCACCCCTTCGCTCCTCAAACCCCCCCACCCCCCAGCCAGGTCCCGACCTATTCACCCACCTCCCCACTCCACACCCCCCCCCCGCCCACCTCTACTCCACCGACTCCCATCCTAATACTAAGCAAAACACCCCTCTGGACGGGGAACAATTGCATCCTTCATCAACAAATGTCCTTTGAAGAAAGGTAAATAAGGGCATAAATCTACACACTCAAGAGAAACAAAAATAAGGGACAGACTAACGAGAAGACCCAAGATTTATTAGTTGCCTTAAATCAGAGAGGACATGGCTTACGCATAATGATAACCAAGACACAAAGAAACAAGACATAGATGTTCAATCCTAATTCAGAAGAATATCATTCATCACTTCCGCGAAAAAGGAAAAGTCTAACTCATGATAAACAGAACATTCATGCACACTGCTCGAGATGACAGCTTACTGGGTACCAGAGATTGGCCTCCAGATATGAAGACACTCAAGTATATGGTGCTATTCTTCCTAAAGCAATGACAAATCAAGCTATGCTAGACTCTGTAGCTTATAAGACTTATTATGCAATTGCTTCAGGAGCTGAACCCCCCAAAATAAAAGAAAACCAAAAACGAAAACAAATTCAGCCATCTCATCTAGGAAACTCCCTCCGAGAAGAAAGCCTAGCCAAAGCTAAGACAGATTAACTTTCCAAAAAGAAGCCAACTTCTAAAATCAAACCAGACCAAGAAGGCACCTGTTAAGGCAGATAAGGCAAAAGTTTGAATGTACTCCTCGTAAGTAAAGCTCAATTGTGAAACAGGCTCAGCTTATGGAGGCTACAAAATGAAGCAAGAAAGACTTTCATATCTCTCAAGCAAGTGGCTCAGGTGATGGAACTGATTTTGAATCAGGGGTTCCTGATGAGCAACAACGCAAGCTCTTTGGTACAGATGAAAGAATTGGTGTTAAACCAGGGGTTCCTGATGTACCTAAGTATGATTCTGAAAGTAACAAAGAGTCTTGTGGTGATAGTGTAGAAGAAGATGATGATGATGAAGATGACACTGAAGATGATGAGGGTAATGATGATGGTGAAGATATTGATGGAAATGAGAAGATGATGATATAATGATGATGATGATGATAGTGATCACGAAAGGACTGAGTCAGACAGAGATAAGAATCCTAATCTCAATCAGTTTAATGAAGAACATGAAGAAGAAGAAGAAAAAGAAGAAAATGTTGATGAATTCACTAATAAAGAAGATGATGTCAATAATGCTAAAGATGATAATGAAGAAGAGTTAGATGATGGTGAGGAATTGTACAAAGATGTAAATGTGAACTTAAGGAAAGAAGATGTAGAAATAAATGATGCTAATCAAAGTGGAGCAGATCAACACAATGTCTCTCAAGAGTCTAGGTTTGAGCAGGAAGAAGAAGATGCTCATGTGACACTTACAACTGTCCATGACACATAGAAGACTGAAGGTCCAATGCAAAGTTCTTCTGTCTAGTCCTACTTCACAGAGAAGCTCCTAAACTTTAAGAACTTTTCTCTAGCTGACAATGAGATTGCTTCCTTGATGGACACCACAATTCGTAATGAAGAACCAAGCAGTCAGACATCTACTCTTTTTACCATACCTATAACGGTATTCCCAACAACCATTCCTCCACCACCTCATTTCTTCAATCCTCTCCCACAACAAACAACACCAACTCCTACACCAACAGCTTCAGAAGTAACAACCGCATTTCCTGCACTTGTATTCAGATTCAACGATAGAGTCACCAACTTGGAAAGAGATCTGTCAGAAATGAAGCAAGTTGACCGGTATGCTCAAGCCATCTCCTCAATTCTAGCTATTGTGGATTGCCACATGGACAACAAGCTAGGAGAAGCTATCCATAAAGCAATTCAGTCACATAATGCAGAATGTAAAGAAGAAGCTCAAGCTGAGAAACAGGAGTATATAGATCTCGTTGACTCATCAGTGAAAACTATTATCAGAGAGGAAGTCAAAACTCAACTTCCTTAGATTCTTCCTAAAGTAGTCTTAGACTTTGCAACTCCTGTGATTGAGCAAAATGTCACAGAATCATTAGAAGCTACTGTCTTAGCAAAGTCTTCCTCTTAACTAAAGTCTACTTATGAGGCTGCTGCATCTCTCTCAGAGTATGAAGTCACAAAGATTCTTCTGGACAAGATGGAGGAAAGCAAACCACATCTTTGAGCTGATTATAAAAGAGAGCTTTATGATGCACTAGTCAAGTCTTATAACACTGAAAATGATCTATTTGAAACATATGGTGAAGTATTCACGTTGAAAAGGAGTCGAGATGAGAAAGATAAAGATTAAGACCCCTCCGCTGGATCAGACCGATAGACGAAAAGAAGGAAGTCGAGTAAAGATGCAGAATCATCTAGGGATCCAAAGTCCAAGGAGTCTAAGTCAACAAGCTCTTCTAAAGGTACCTCACGATCTCATCATAAGTCATCTGGCAAGTCTGCCCATGCAGAGGAGCCAAGTCATACAGTTGATGACTCCGGAGTGCAAAAGAATCAAGAGTTTGACATGGGTAACAATGATGAACAACCCGAAGACAAGGCTGCTCCTAAGAATGACTGGTTTAAGAAACCCGAACGACCTCCGATTCCTGATCCAGATTGGAATAAGAGACAACATGTTAACTTTTGACCACCTCAAACCTGGATTAGTGTCACTGCTCGTGCAGAAAAACCTCCTACTTCATTTGATGAGCTCACGGATACTCCAATCGACTTCTCTGCTTTTGTCATGAATCAACTTAACATTACTAATCTGACTCAAGAACTTCTGGTTGGACCAGCATTCAACCTACTCAAAGGCACCTACAAGAGTCTTACGGAATTAGAGTATCATTTTGAAGAATGTTCCAAGGCTACAACTGAACGACTCGACTTGCATAACCCTGAAGGAAAGCCGTATCCGTTCGATCTCCATAAGCCTCTTTCGTTGATTCAAGATTATCGAGGTCGTCAAGTTATCCCTCAGGATTACTTCATCAACAACGACTTGGAATATCTGAAAGGTGGAAGCTTAAGTAGAAAATACTCAACTTCCGTTACAAAGACAAAGGCTGCTACATACGAGATCAAATGGATTGAAGACTTGCTTCCTAATCTATGGAGTCCTGTCAAGGTGGTATATGACAAACATGCATATTGGGGTACATCACACTGGGGTGTCAAACGTCAACGATTCTATGGATTTGCAAGCAAAAGAGAGTCAAAGAAGGATGTCTACTCCAGAAAATGAATCATTGCAGTTACCAGACTTAAGATTATGAAGAAGTATGACTACGGTCACTTGGACGAGATTGAAGTTTGTCGAGAGGATCAACAGCTATACACGTTCAAAGAAGGTGATTTCCTACGACTTCGCCTACAAGACATCGAGGACATGTTACTCCTACTTGTTTAACAAAAGCTGACCAATCTCACGATAGACGAACATTATGACTTGAATGTGGCATTACGTATGTTCACCAAACGGATTGTCATTCAAAGGCGGGTGGAAGATCTTCAATTAGGTGTCGAAAGTTATCAAAAGAAGATCAACCTCACCAAACCAGACACATTCATATCAAATCTCAGGAACAAAACCGCATACACTGCATATTCAGACCCTCACAGAGTGATATACAAGGATCAGAACAACAAAAACAGATTGATGCGCGCTGATGAACTTTATAAATTCAGTGATGGCACGCTCAATGATGTTCAAACTGCTCTTCATGATGTTGCTTCAGGAATAAGGATGGAATATCTGCCAAAGAGGAAATGGAGTGGGTTAGACAAACGAAGGGCTCATGTTATGCTCCAGGATATCAATAAGCAGCTCTTTCAAAGAAGGTTAACGAGGAATCTGGAGAAGTTCATTGGTGGAAGAGAATATGGGAATGACCTCAGGCTGCTGGAACGGACTATATGACTGTCATATGTTTTCCTATCTATTTACAGGTCAATCTCTCGTATATTTTTAATCTTGTGAATATGTGAATAAATAGTGTAGATTAATGTTAGACAAATATTGTGTTTGAGTACGAATTTTCAAGAATTTCTTAGTAAATTCAAAATCTTTCAAATTCACGTACTCAAACACCATATTATTCCCTCATAATTTGAGGGGGAGCATTAAAATGTTCCAATAATTGGCTTGTTAATAATTAGACACTTTTTCCCTGAAACCATGAATATTTGAATTAATTGATATCCAAAATATCAAGAGATTTGACATTTTTGATAAGGGGAGAAAATGTGATTAAAATATATGGCTAAAGATGTGAATTTAAAGGACTCAAGTGCAAGCTTCTCCCTTCATGTGCTAAACATTTTTCGAATATCGATGCACATGTTATGGAGGAGCAATTTCAAATGGTTTAAGGCTGAGAATAATACCAAAAGACCGACCATGTGTGTAATCACTTGGAGTTATAAATGTGGTGAGATTAGTATTCGTTCCCACAGATCCAGCCAGAACCAGAGTGATCTGGTACCAGGGACATTCTCTATGTTACTGTAGAAGTCCATATGGTATGAGATATAAGAATAAGAGAAAAGTTGCCGACTGCGAATGGAGCTAGTAATGGAACAAACCCAACAAGGTACTAGTCCATGAAGTGTCCTTTAAGGCACTGAATGGGGTCCGAAGAATTAAAAAGAAAAGTTAAGATAAAGTGTGAAAAAGACAGAAGCCCTCCAATACACTTAGGCGAGAAACAGGTGTAAATCAATATGCTTTCAGAATTACAAAGATAGATAGCTGCCATATAAAACTGACAAACATGACCCAAGTAAGGCAATTCACAACCCTCCCTAAACCACTCAGAATCTCTCAAAAGATTTTGTTTCATTTCTCATGAGAATAAACACAATTATATTAACTTTCTCACTATCGAGTTGAGTTGGTATTGAAAAGGTGGCAGTCAGCTACCAGCCCCGGTCGATTACTAAAACCAAAGGTACACTATCGAGTCTAGAGCCAAAGAGATCATCCATAAATCTCACTATGACACAAATTCAAAATATTTGTTAATTCACACATTGTGATAACAAGTAAATATATCAAGAGTCCTACGCATTATCCTTGTGATCTTGCTAGAACATCAGAGTGATATTAAAGTATTCACAATGACGATGGAAATCCTATTTGAGCAAACATCAAACAAGCTCTTGGTAGGTGACTTGTGCGATTCTCATGAATCAAACTTGTGACAACTGGAAAGAAATGATGGTGCGATTTTATATGAATCAAACTTGTTCTAGTATATGAATTGACGGTTGATGAATTTTGAAATGCTTAAAACTCTCGATGTGTCGCAAAATCATTTTAGCAAGTGACACGTCGATTAATTTTCTTAAATCAATTTTTTATTCAATCGGTGGGACAGTAACTTACTGGTTCACTCTTATCGTGCTGTCTGCTTTGAGACGTTCTGATAATGAGAACATGCTGAGTACGATGAATCTAATACACATGTGTTAGAAAGATTTAATACTGCAAGCTGGAAATCCTATCAAGAAGATTCTTCTTAAATTGAATCTACCTGATCACAGGTCAATTCTCACGGATTCGAAGGTTACTCCAACCAAACACGGGCGAATGACAAAGCCATATTCGTCCCCCAACTTTATTTCTAACTGTTTTATTATAGACTCATATAAAGATGGAGATGGAGGTACCTGGTTTCAGCTGACTCAATGATTCATAGCGACATGCTCATACTCGACCGACAAATGTAAAGACATTATGAAAGCTCAAGTACATGTTTCAAGACTTCTGCTACTCTGATATCGTACGTCTTTCTAGAAGGGACGAAGTGTTAAAGTTAAAGAATTTCAGGAAATATGTCTTATTTCAAGCTGTCAAGTTAAACAATCAAGAATAGTATGAGCTTGTCGTTCCGAAGGTCACAAGTACACAAGATGGTAAAAGATCACAAGATGAAGATAAGAGATTATGCTTGGTTGATGATCTTAAGAGGCTAAAGATCACCTACAAGTCAAGAACAAGCTAAAGATTAAAGTCAATGATCACTATATCATGTTCACAAGATAAAGTCAAGAAATCAAGTCTGCGAGCATAAGACTGAAGACAAAGAATAGTATGCTATGTTTAAGTTTTTGTAAAATGGAGTGACCTCCCTTAGGGGTAGATTGTTAGGAATACAAAAGTATCAGTCACTCCCATAAATATCGTTAGATAGCTCATTAAGTAATATTTAGAAACTAGATAGGCTAGATAAGCAAAAGCCCATGGAAAGCCCATGGACCTAAGCCTATGGCCAGCCACTTATGTGGTATATAAACTCTTTCCATGCCATGGAAAGGGTGTTGGTTGTTTTATTATTTTCACATAGCAATACATATTCTTTTTCACTTTCTCTCACTAGAAGCAACCTCCCACTCTCTTTCTCTCTCCAGATTTCTTCATAGTTCTTTGTGTGTTTAAAGATTACTTAGATTATTACAGTCACATCAAGAATTGAACAAAACTGATTTATCTTCTTCAATTTAGTTTCAAACCATAATTTTGATCTAACTCTTCAGCTTTCTCTAGTGAAGTAACTGAGCAATCACATATGTCTCAATTATGGTTTTGCATGAGCATGTGTGGTTTTGTCGCCTTCGCTGGAGCATGTATGTTGATACTATCACCAATATCTGTTCAACATAACATAACACTAAACCTGAACCTAGCTTAGCTCTTCAAAACATCAATCACAAGGTTAGTTTTAAAAGCAAAAGTGATTTTCAAAATTAATATAATTTTCTCTAAATCGTTTCTTGTAAAAGAAGTTATTTACTTTTAATATTATTAAAAAGGGATATCCAAACGATCAAATGACCTCACCTCTTTCTCTCACCTACTTTAATAGTGCACAGACGGCTGTTTACTATTGTAGGTGTCAGAAGCATGCTTTGCTGACTTTCATTAAATACAAAGTTTAGTACACATGTTGAAAACAAAACCCCAAATCAAATATCAAAGCCTAAACAACAAAAAATGGCAAACCAAGAACAAATCCCTCGACAACAACACCAAATGAACCTCAAGATCAAGGAACCCCTATTCCTTATGATTCTGCACCACAAGTAGAGTTTGAACCAAATATGATCCACTTCAAAGACAACAATGAAATTGCTCTCATCTACTCAGAACACTCAAATAAAAAAAACTTTCTTAAGGTTTCAGACTTTATTTCTAAATATTGTCTCAGGGAAGCCTTTACTAGATCAACCACTATGTATAAGGAATACTTAGTTGACTTTTGGTACACTGCCAAAGTTCAAGAATCCCAAAGAGTTTGGTTCTCAACTCCATCTGGGGGTACACATGGTAAAGTAGGTCTTACATCATTTAGGAATGCTATCGGGGCTAATTACTTAGCACATTCAAGAGATTATGCTCAAACCCCTTCCATAGAGGATGTAAGAGCTTGGTTTCCTACAATAAGATATGGGGAATAAATTGAGACCAAAGGAACCCTTAAAAAGGTGTTTCTTCCTCCTAAGTGGAGATTGTTAATGGCATAAATCATCTAGTGCCTTGGGGAAAAGACTGGTGGGTTCGACCAAATCTCTAACAAAGATGTCATCATCTTATACTGTTGTAACACCCCCAAAAATCACAACGCAGCGGAATACCACTTGGGGAGCTAAAACGACTCTAAGTGAGACGTTTTAAAAAGTCAACCATTCGATAATTTTTATAAATATCAGAGTTACAATAGGTCCCATTTGTAATACGATAGAAAACATCTTTAAAACATTTGCCGAATGGTACTCAAATCATAAAGCCTTCAAAAACATATCCGCGCGACTCGAATGCTCCCAATGCTCATCTAGCAATATAATAACCTGAGAAAATACATGCAAAATGTCAACAATAATGTTGGTGAATTTATAGGTTTAAGTAAAAGCAGTGTTGAAATAATTCAAGTAATATTTCAGTAAGAAAAGTAGCGTTACAACATTTCAAAGTATTATTTCTGAAATCCAAGTAGTGATTCAATAATTCAAGTAATATTCAGTGAATCCAAAGAGTTTATAATAAAGAGTAAAAGCAATTTAGAACACAAGTATGGTTCAATAAGTGACATTGCAACGAATACAATGTATCAATTCATCTTTATCGCATTGAGCTCATGACACCGAACCTTGACGTTAACGCATATCTTGTATCTAAATAAAGTTACCCCTGAACTAGGTATTATTGCCTCATACCTACGATTCTCAAAACAAATTGTCCGTTGACTGGGTGCTCACATTCAGATTCATACCCCCGGACAGGGCTGTCAAACCCAATAGATCTATTTATTTGTACTAGCACTCACCCATTATAGGCAAATAACGGTTTATGAAATTAGGGACTTTGGCAATAGCTACTCATGCAGATAATCTCATATTCGGGTCCAACATACCATAAAATCACTTGTGTTCACTTTTAAATGAAGTAAGATATTCAAAACTTATAGTTTCATAAATCGGTATTCAACGATTTCAAATCGTATAGTAGCAAATCAAGCTTTCATAAGTTCATGAGTAAACAACCATATATCGCACATGTTTTAGAAGTCATATAGTAAGTAAGTAAGTAAAAGCTTTTAGTACAAACAATCATGTAACGCTTATGTAGTAGAAATCAATAAGTGTACTTAGTAAAACGAGCATGTATTCTCACCTCGAAATAGTTTATGAAACCATTAAAAGAGAAAAGGTGAGGCTATGAACTCACCGTAAGAAGAAGTATCGAACGAGAATTCAACAAAGGAAGAAAACGCCAACAACTCAACCGCGACCTATAATAATGGTGGTTGGCGTATTAGAACGCTATAATAATTATAAGGAAAATGCATAACTTGCATAAGCGTGAGAAAGAAAGGAAAATAATATGTTTCGACATATATATAGTCTTATATCATAGAATCCATGAATGAATGCCACTAATAGTCTTACAACTTACATTTTCTGAAATTTTATTGGTTTTACTAGTCGCTTGACGACGCCTAAAGAAATACCCAATGACCACAACGGTCGCCCATCTTCCATTCCTAGACTCCTATATGTATTGATAAGTTACTACATTTTTCCCAAAACTCATTGACATTCTTAACTATTTTTCAAAAATATCTCAACACAAAGTGCCCGAAATAGGGTCTGCTGGAACCTTGCCAAAGTTTGACATGAGCAGACCCCTTTAAACCTTTCAGAAAAATCTGAAAAAATACAGTAGTTCATACATATTATGAAGATACTACTGTGTGAATTTCATCGAAAAATAATAAGTTTTGATCCGCCTGCTCACTACATCTTTACACCCTAAATTCTGGACCAGATTTACAGTTTCGACAATCATTTTTGTAAAGACCTTTTGACCCACTTATACATATTGAGAATCCACGAGGCCTCCTTCGTTGGAAAGTAAACTCGATGAACTTAGTCCTAGACTCCAGAAGTGCTAGAAAATCTTTTCGGATGATGGAGTTACGACGGTCACAAGTCGACCCAAAATTCTGCTCATATTAACCACGTGCAGAATTTGACATTCAATTTATTCAAACTTCTAACAAACTTCTAACGGACACAAAATATTCGTTTGTAAGAGTTATCTGACACGTCCTGTATTAAAACGAAGCTACGGACGATACCTAACATAATTCTAAGTCAAAACTCAGTTTACAACATTTTAACCCATTCCGACTAATATGAAATTTTTAATAGAAATTACCCATTTTGACCCGTTATCAAGATTAAGACATTTAGACACGAACAAAAGTAAACGACTAACTTATTAGTTGTAAATTCAGTTTTACTTATTATATTTTACACCAAATCGTTTGGTAAAACACTAGTCGACTAATCTTAAAAATTTCGTCATGTTGACTTTTATTATATATTTCCTTAAATCTGACACGTCCAAAAGGACCCACTAAATCACATATTCACGACTCGGACTCTAAAGCAATTAGATGTAAAACGACGTTTCGGAAAACTTTGTAGTTTTAGCCGAGACCCGAAACCCAATAAAAAATGACCAAAATACCCCTGCAAGTTTCTGCAGAAACTTTATATCTTTTTAACAAAAACACATAATTTCTTTTAAGTTTTTGACCCGTCATCAAGCATTTTTAGACTTAGTTAGTCTCGCAAAAAAGTAAAACGGCATTTTAAACAACTTTTTAGTTTTAGACAAAGCCTGAAACTCAATGGAAAATGACGAAAATGCCCTTGAAATTTTCTGCAGAAAACTATACTTACACATGAGCTGATTGGAACTTTTTACCACTTTCTTAACTTCTAACGGCCGCCAAAACTTCGTTTTTGAGAGTTAGAAGTCGTGCCATATATCGAATCGAAGCTACGGACATCCTCTACCATAGCAATAGACTAAAATCAGATTGAGAATAATATCGACACCTAAAAGGAGAGGTCCGTTTTTTTTGCATTAATTTGCCTAACCAAAAACCCTTCCAAACGCGATTTTCACTTCGCCACAACTTCAAATCATGCCTAATCTAACCTATCTCTATCATCTAAACCAAATTTCAACCATCTAATCACTCAATCTAACACATGCACTAGGATTCATGGATTCATAATATAATTTTATACACATACATACATATTAGAAATTAATTAACATAAAAGAGGTAATAAATACTTACAATCACAATGGAATATAAGACTTGATCAAACGAAACCTTCTTGTGTCTTTTGTTTTTCCAAAACCTAACACGCCTTTAATGAACCAAACCCTAACTATTTATTAATCAAAACCTTGCAATAACACTAGTCTTCAACCAATTTAATCTTATTTATACCCAAAATCAATAAAATTATAAAAGTCAAAGATTCTTGAAAATTTCTTACATGTTGATTTCTCTTGTATAAGATGACAAGGATTAGCATAGAAACAATGTAGGAATGTTTTAGGATTGATTGGAATTGATGGAAGAAATTTTGTGATGATCTTGGTGGTGGTGTTTGTGGGGGAGGGAGAGACATAATCTTTTTTTGTACTGTGTTTTATAAAGAGTTATTGTGAGGGTTAAGTTCCTTATATAATGGTCAAGGTGTTTAGTAGACTTCCCAAAAGTATAAAAAAATTATCTAAGGGATGTTTGATTTTTAGTTTTGTAGAAGAAGTACAAATAATAAAGAGGAGTGTTTGGTTTAGCTATTATTTTTATTTATTAAACATTTATACTACAATATTTGTTTTAAAACACTTAGTTAAAATATTAAAAATTGTAAAAATACTATTTTGACGCGGTTTCGGCCAAACGCGAATAAAAGTAAAAAAGTATTAAAATAAAAAATAAATAAGCTCTCGAAGCTAAAATATGGAATTATTGATTTCTCAAACGTTAAAATGAATAAATATTCAAGGCAAGATTCGTAACTAGCTAAAACGACGATTTTCGATAAAACGGCTAAAAACAAAAATAATAAATTCCATAAAAATTAAAAATGGAATTTAGAGCTCGGTTTAAATAATGATCTTAAATTCAAAAATGTTACAACTGTCTAGCTAAGGGGATTAATATCGATTTTGCAAAATTAATCTTGGATGACATTATTTTAAAGCTGAAGAAGAAAAATAGGGAGAAATTCATCCCCTACCCAAGATTTTTGTCACTCTTGCTGGAACTAAGAATGGAAGGATATGGTACTGATAATGTCACAAGTATCCCCACTTAAATTTTTAATGTCAACAATTTGATACTAAAGAAAGGCCAACCTGAAGGACCTCTATTCACAGACCACATGTTGGCTATCTGCAAAGCGGATACGCCTGTGGCTTTTAAAGCTCCTAGAACCTCCTCACATACTAAGAAGAAGGATTCCCAAGGCAAAAAACCTGGAGCTAAGTCTGGACACAAGAAGCAATCTTCTTTAAAACATCCCTCTGTGTCCAGCATTGAGGCTACCAAAGGTAGGTCATCCAAAGCACCCACTGGCTCCAAAACCGGCCATTCAAAAATAAAGAAAGAATCCAGCTTGACAATGGATTCAAACCCAAGCCAGCCTCTAGTTTTCGCACCTGTGGATCCTGGAATGCATAAAGAGGACCAACAAGAAACTGAACTTCTTTAGGGGTCACCAGTGAAGATGGAGCCAACCCTCAGCTCAGTAGTGGTATGTCAGCATTTACTCATATTAAGGCAATATTTTTAGCTTTCTTCATTATTCACTTTGAGTCTGCATTAGGATATGATGCTTCCGCAGATTCCACAGCTAAAACTGATCTTGGAAAATCTGCTCCTAATGATTATCTGCCTCCACAACAAAGCATGAATGAAGGAACCAAAAACTATTCACTTGATCATACATTCACAGGTACTGACCCAAATGTTCTTGCAGACAAAACCCACTTTGTTAGTGAAGGGTTGGAAACTGTCCTCACTCGAACCAACACATGGAAGGGGACGAGCACAATTGCCAGACAATTTGAAGAAGATGAAGCCTAAAAAACAATCAAACTAGAGGACCTGGCAAAACTGGTAAAATATGTAAAATCTGACTTCATGAACTTGGATTACCCTGAAGATGATCCAATCATTTTTGTAGATGAAAGTGAAGGGGATGATGAAAGGTTTTGACCCGTTATTACTCGATTTTAAGATCAGCAAGCCTCACGGCATAATGAAACATTATTCCGAGCAACTTTCGTGTTTCGCCGGAAGGCCGAAACGGACTCGAAGGTGCTCAAAACAAGCGTTTAATTTTCTGACAGCAACTACCATTTTCAACAAGTGCTGAATTTTTACACTTCAAATATATATCTCGTTTTAGCACTAATTTCTTCGTTATTAGGAGTTAGAGCCTCCCATTTCTAGTCAAAAATGATCGTCTAGAAGCTTTATCATATTTTTAAGTCCAAAATCAGATTTCATAAAATCTCGACCCTCGTTTACCGTGCCAAAGTTTCTGCCCAAAATCTACTTTTTACAAAGTGCGCCAAAACTCATTTTAACCCAAAAACTCATCCACGGCATATCGAATATGGCCAATAATTCACATTAAACTCGCTCAATCATTTTATAACCTCAACTAACTAACCGGCACAATATCTTATCGATTCCATCACATGCATAAATTGAAATCATTCAATAAACGATAACGGACAAAACAAAAATAAAAGAACGCTTACAATGTTATAATAAGCAAGATCGGACTCGATAAGTGGTCACACTTGTCTCCTTTGTTCCTTTGTCGTGACTTCGAACCCAAAACCAACCCGAAACCAAACCAAGTCAAACCAATTCAACCCAAGCTAGTCTAGTAAACAACCAATTAAACAAAATACACCTTTGTGTGTCTCCTCCTTGGTTCGAACCCTCAACCGAACCCAAAACCTTCACCCTTTTTGAATCCAACTTCCCACTAATATTTTTCCCACCAATCTTATTAATCTTAACCAACCTAAAACCCACTTATCTCAATAGAACTCAAACATGCATAAAACCTTAATGCATGTGTATTTTTCTTCCATGGATGACTATAAAGAAGCTTTCTAAACAATATGGAGTGACTAGAAAAATCAAAACACCAAAGGTGTGTTTGTTTGGGTACTCGTTCGAACCAAAAGGAGATGAGAAAGGCAAGAAACTTATTTCTATTAAGCCAATGCACCTTTAAAACATTTCTTGAGTAGGATTTAATAGGTATTTCAAGATCAAAGTTGGTTTTCAATTGAGTTTGTGTGTGTGTGTTTTGTTGTCGGATAAGGAGAGAGCCAAGGAAAAGAGAAAAACAATTTTGAACTATGATTTACTTGTGAGGTGAAAGGTTTTATACAAACTTGGAAGTATCAAGCAAATGCTGATTTTTTACTAGGAAAAATAAAAGTTGGAGTGTGTGTGTACACTATAGCTGGCGGCTATAAGTGTAGGCATGCATGTTTATATTTTTTTGTCAAATTTATTACTAGTTATTTTCTTGTATAAACATTTAATTAAAAGTGAGTCTTGACACAAATTAAATAAAGTGTATAATTTAAACGCGAGCTTTTGGCCAAAGACTAGGAACAAGGACGACAAGGTTCGAAAAATATTAATTTACGACCAATAAAATAATAACGAGACGCGCCGTAGATTTTTACGATACTCAAAACGATTAACGAACGCGCGGTCAAACGGTGACTCGCGAAACGTCAAAAATAAAAATTTCAAATTTCCGTTCGTAATAAAATACGAAAATAATTATTTACGACAAATAAAATTTAAATGTCGACGTTCGTTCATACGAATCTATAAAACAATAATTATGACGTCGGATTCACGATCGTCATACACGTTATGAAACTCGGGTTGTTACATTCCACCCACCTTAAGGGAGCGATGTCCCGTGCTTGTCCTTTCTTACTCGTCTTGATTTCTCTTATGGTGAGACAGCTTCCTCACGAATAGACGGTCTCACGTGCTCGAACGCAAAAACCACTTGATATAATACTCGTCTTGACTATCCCGGACGGACAGTCAACAAGACAAATGATAATCCATATCAATAAAAATGAACAATATAATTACAACTGCTCTTGTTCGGAGGCGTTAGCCCTAAAGAACAAAATTTCGTCGCCTAAAACATATCCAGAAGAAACACATAAAAACATCGCGGTCGTTATTAAACGATAGGCTTCTAAACGAAGGATCAACCCAAATCTTAGTTTGGTGATCATTTAACAAAACAAAGCGTACATCGCTACGCAAAACCGAAACATATGTCGCTAACAAAAATCAAAAGATACGTCGACAATGAAAACCAATGTATATACTTATACGTCATCATTCGGAGACCAAAATACTCTTAACTGTTCAAAACTAATATACATGTGTCGCCCTCCCGGTCTCATTTAATAATGCCCTATCGGTTGCTAAACATATTCCGGAGTACACACGACCCCAACAAACGCACTATAGCGCTAACATACAAAATCACATATTTAATTAAGCACACATTCGCCTATTAGTCATTTCAAAATGACTTTATATTTCTACCAGCTTTCTCAACGCTTAGCAACAATCATGCTTGCTTGTCTATATAGTTTAGCCACATAACCATGCTCACTCTATTGGAAAGCTTCAACAATGGTTAATGCTTGTTCATGCCGGGTCTATACCCAGCCGTTTTTAGACATTCGCTCAATGCTGAAACCTGTCTTGCCAGATGGCCAAGCTTTTTGAAAATGATCTCGACTAAATCATGGTTAGATTTTGGCCAACTATAGTCAAGCTTGCGAGTTAAAGACAACATACAATGTTGACAATGAGACTATTACGTGCATACCAACTCAGATCAACCCTTATCTACACCGGTAAAATATAACGCCCGTCACTCACGTCCAGCTATAAGCTCATTATACATGGCTTCAAAAGCCGAACATAACTGACTCATTAACATTCAAAGCACATAGCACCTAAAGCACATAATTCACATAATTTGGCGGCGATAAGCCCGCTAGTAAACACATATTGTCAAAAGACAATTTGAAAACAATCATGAAAATAATTGAGCATCATGGGCTCGTTGCTCATTCGACGAAAAATAAAATAAAAATTTCAACGTCTAGGCACCACAACTATCATAGTCGAATCGGTCCTAAAGCATCGCATCGAATCCTAGATGACTCAACTAATCAAGTTGAGACAACTACGTACCTTCCAAATTCAATATCGTTCGGCTTACGGCGTTAGCTACTTTGATTGCTTCCTCATGATGGGAACGGATGTTACCCTTCGGGTAAAGTCACCAATCTTTTTGCTCTTTTATACGCACACTAAGTCGTTACGTCAAGGAGTAAGGATCGCCAACCTTAAGTCAGGTGTCGCTTAGTGCCTTTATTCTTACATCGAGACATCAGGTAGTTATTCTTTGCAACTAAACTAACACTTATCTTTCCATTATAGGGGGAAAGAATTATTTCTTCAATTAACACTCCACAGGGTCATCAGTTGTTACTTCAAAGGCAAACATACTTCCAATGTTAGGAGAAGTCTTCTTCGGACTACAACTGTTTTTAGAAAGTTTTCACGAGTCTTTTACCGTTGTCAAATATCCGCGCGCGTGTTGTTTCCGATCCTTAGAAGCCTTATGTGGTATATTGATTGCATATTATGTGCGTAACAAGTAGGATACACTTGATATAAGTAATGATTATATAAGTATATATATACGACATCTGTTCTATGATGTATGGTTATCTATGCGTAACTTGGTATTCGCATCTCGTGAAAAACTTAAGGATTTTCTTTATGCATTTAATGCAATATCATGAAACCATCCTAGTATGTGATGAGTATAATTTTACATATGATTAAAAATATGTATGATGATTACTAATATAAGTATTTCTTTTCTTTTGTAGTATCATGGGCGAACCTTTGTCGCCGGATCGCGTATTCGACTTCCCCGTAGATGAGCCGGAGCCGCATCCAGCTTATAACTTCTTCGTGCCCAGACTGTTGCCTGGTTACGTTAGTAACCCAAACAACAACAACGGATGGATTGAGGCCGACGTACCATTATTGGGGGAGTTGGACGAGATGGGCGAGCCCCAAGGAGCTGAGGTGGATGAGCCGATGGTCGTACCTGCTATTAAGGAGGTTGCTGAGCCGATGGTTGAGGCAGAAGAGCAGATGGCTGTTCCAATGATAGATATGGAGGAGGACTTGGCCACGCTGTTTGGTGAGGATGATGATTTTGAGGATGATGACTCTGAGGGATTCGACGAGGAGGAGGTTTGGGAGGTAAATGAGGAGTGGCTGATGACTCCCACCACACCACCTCTGATGCTAGCAGTGCAGCTGCCAAGTGTCTACGAGGTTGGAGGTCTATCCGCTGTTGCCGAGGGACCGTCTTTTCCCCTCCCAGCACCTGGACTTCTTGTACCTCCATCAGTGATTGAGGACTTGAGTACCCGCTTGGGTAACTTGGAGTACGGACATGGGCAGCTGGTAAAGAAAGTGATACAGGTGAGTGATGCGGAGGTAGCAGCTGGTGTTACCGTTGGGGAGATAGGCCCGAGGGTCTTTGCTATTGAGGGACATGTACAGGTGATGGTGTCCTAGGTGGTTCAGGTTGCATACAGATAGGAGCAGGTTGGTGCTCAGGTTGAGCAGGGTCAGCAGACTGCGGCCTAAAGAGATGAGGCGATTGCTGAGTTGACTCAGCAGGTGCAGGTTCTACAGGACTGTGCAGATAATGGAAGAAGAGATTCGCAGATTTCAGCAGCTGCAGACACAGTTAGTGAGATGGCAGCCGAAGAGCAACACTGATGTAGTGTATTTTGGGGATAGATAGACGACTTGCAGAGCTGGAGAGAAGACCACCAGAACCTCGGTAGTCCTATTAGTAGTTATTTTGATTTTTGGATTAGATGATGACCATTTGTATAGCCGCTAAACTGCTAGTTCCAGTTAGTGAGGTCATGCTGCCGGGTGTATTTTGTTTTTGTAAACACCGTAGCCATTCAGATATGTTAAGATTTTTGTATTAGAAACTTAGAATCATCATGATTGGATGTATCGGTCTTGGAACCGAAGATTTATAACTTTTGGGGGGGATTTTGGTTGTACATGTAGTACCCCCAACATTGTTATTATTATAGTTATGAGACTATGATTATCATTTGATTATGAGTTTGTATGATTGTGGATATTGATGTGTTGAGTGGTCTTGTTACTGGATTGACTTAATTATGAGAGTGAAATGATTCCGGTTGGTGGATCTTTCACACGCGTGTGATACTTGCTTGCATTATCTATGAGTGGGTATTATTTTTGAAACTTGCTGTGACCGTTGACCAAACTATATTTAATGATGCTTTGTGAATTGATAATTTTAAAACTATGGAATTGCAATAACGAAATTGTGTGTTGAACAAATGTCGTTGCGCGAATAATACTGATTTTGTTGTATAAACTGTTTGTGTGAACAATGGAAAAAATATATATTTCAAATTTTCTAAACTAACTCTATGGTGTCAAATAAATTTTCTTTACAAAAAAAATATATAAATAATAAAATAAAATAATATATGTATAAATAAATTCCCTCTTAAATAATGACAATGGGAAATTATGCTATCTTCTTTTCTCTCTTTTGAAACAACACTATTTTATTTTTATCTAATGTTAAAAGTTTATATATTTTTTAATTTACGCATGTAGCGTATGAAAAAGGAACGTTTTGACGAAGATGGACATGATATCGTTTGGTCCTCAATTATGCATAACTTGATCAACTATGCAAAATTTAGGAAGAACCGCACTATGTCGGGTAAGAATCGTCACCTTTAAAATGCTTAATAGTTGGGATAAATGTTTGGGTCAAGCTTCCAGAGGGAGAAAATATTTTACCCCCGCTACGGATTATTATGCAAGTAACCCTACTCCTCTCGACTGCATGGAGAGAGTCTCATGCGAGTCATTATGACTAAGTCATCCCGAAGAGAAAAGTACCTACGGTATTTTTCAGAACAAGTGTGTCTAGAAAGGAGTAAAATTTAGTTCGTGGTAATGTAGACCGGCAATTGTTATGAAGATGTATCTAGACCAAGTGTAGTCGGTGTGCTAGTGAGCAATGGTAGATTTGAGCTACCAAGGGTGTAAACCTGATACTGACACTGAGAAGGAATCTTCTTGGAGACATGAAGATTCTTAAGGCGGGTGGAAGCTGAATGGTTAGTTCCGAGGTTGAAAATGAGAAATGGAGAAGACTTCTCCTACATTGGAAGTATGTTGCCTTTGATGTATCAACTGATGACCGTGAAGAAGACTTCTTTCCCCGATATGGAATATAGTGGTAGTGTGGTTGCAAGTATACCTGATGTCGTCGAGGATCAGAATAAGGCACTAAGCGACACCTGACTTAAGGTTGGCGATCCTTACTCCTTGACGTAACGACTTAGTGTGCGTATAAAAGAGCAAAAAGATTGGTGACTTTACCCGAAGGGTAACATCCGTTCCCATCATGAGGAAGCAATCAAAGTAGCTAACGCCGTAAGCCGAACGATATTGAATTAGGAAGGTACGTAGTTGTCTCAACTTGATTAGTTGAGTCATCTAGGATTCGATGCGATGCTTTAGGACCGATTCGACTATGATAGTTGTGGTGCCTAGACGTTGAAATTTTTATTTTATTTTTCGTCGAATGAGCAACGAGCCCATGATGCTCAATTATTTTCATGATTGTTTTCAAATTGTCTTTTGACAATATGTGTTTACTAGCGGGCTTATCGCCGCCAAATTATGTGAATTATGTGCTTTAGGTGCTATGCGCTTTGAATGTTAATGAGCGCTTATGTCGCTTTTGTGAAGCCATGATATGGCTTAGGACGTGAGTGGAAGGGTATATTTACCCGGGTGTAGATGAAGGTTGATCTGAGTGGTATGCAAGCCTAATAGTCCATTGTCAATTGTGGGTTGTCAACTCGCAAGCTTGACTATAGTTGGCCAAAATCTAACCATGATTTAGTCGAGATCATTTTCAAAAAGCTTGGCCATCTGGCAAGACAGGTATAATGAGCAATCTAAACGGTTGGGTATGAACCCGCATGACAAGCATAACCATTGTTGAGGCTTTCCAATAAGTGAGCATGGTTATTGTGCTAAAACTTATAGAAAGCAAGCATGATTGTTGCTAAGCGTGATGATAAGCTAGGTAGAAATATAAAGTCATTTTGAAATGACTAATAGGCGAATGTGTGCTTAATTGAATATGTGATTTTGTATGTTAGCGCTATAGTGCGTTTGTTGGGGTCGTGTGTACTCCGGAATATGTTTAGCAACCGATAGGGCATTATTAAATGAGACCGGGAGGGCGACACATGTATATTAGTTTTGAACAGTTAAGAGTATTTTGGTCTCCGGATGATGATGTATAAGTATATACATTGGTTTTGATTGTCGACGTATCTTTTGATTTTTGTTAGCGACATATGTTTCGGTTTTGCGTAGCGATGTGCGCTTTGTTTTGTTAAATGATCACCAAACTAAGATTTGGGTTGATCCTTCGTTTAGAGCCTATCGTTTAAAAACGACGCGATTTATGTTTTCCTGGATATGTTTAGCGACGTATTTTGTCTCTTATATAAAGAGCAGTTGTAATTATATTGTTCATTTTTATTGATATGGATTATCATTTGTCTTGTTGACTGTCCGTCCGGGATAGTCAAGACGAGTATTATATCAAGTGGTTTTTGCGTTCGAGCACGTGAGACCGTCTATTCGTGAGGAAGCTGTCTCACCATAAGAGAAATCAAGACGAGTAAGAAAGGACAAGCACCGGGACATCGTTCCCTTAAGGTGGGTGGAATGTAACAACCCGAGTTTCATAACGTGTATGACGATCGTGAATCCGACGTCATAATTATTGTTTTATAGATTCGTATGAACGAACGTCGACATTTAAATTTTATTTGTCGTAAATAATTATTTTCGTATTTTATTACGAACGAAAATGTGAAATTTTTATTTTTGACGTTTCGCGAGTCACCGTTTGACCGCGCGTTCGTTAATCGTTTTGAGTATCATAAAAATCTACGGCGCGTCTCGTTATTATTTTATTGGTTGTAAATTAATATTTTTCGAACCTTGTCGTCCTTGTTCCTAGTCTTTGGCCAAAAGCTCGCGTTTAAATTTTACACTTTATTTAATTTTTGTCAAGACTCACTTTTAATTAAATGTTTATACAAGAAAATAACTAGTAATAAATTTGACAAAAAAATATAAACATGCATGCCTACACTTATAGCCGCCAGCTATAGTGTACACACACACTCCAACTTTTATTTTTCCTAGTAAAAAATCAGCATTTGCTTGATACTTCCAAGTTTGTATAAAACCTTTCACCTCACAAGTAAATCATAGTTCAAAATTGTTTTTCTCTTTTCCTTGGCTCTCTCCCTATCCGACAACAAAACACACACACACAAACTCAATTGAAAACCAACTTTGATCTTGAAATACCTATTAAATCCTACTCAAGAAATGTTTTAAAGGTGCATTGGCTTAATAGAAATAAGTTTCTTGCCTTTCTCATCTCCTTTTGGTTCGAACGAGTACCCAAACAAACACACCTTTGGTGTTTTGATTTTTCTAGTCACTCCATATTGTTTAGAAAGCTTCTTTATAGTCATCTATGGAAGACAAATACACATGCATTAAGGTTTGATGCATGTTTGAGTTCTATTGAGATAAGTGGGTTTTAGGTTGGTTAAGATTAATAAGATCGGTGGGAAAAATATTAGTGGGAAGTTGGATTCAAAAAGGGTGAAGGTTTTGGATTCGGCTGAGGGTTCGAACCAAGGAGGAGACACACAAAGGTGTATTTTGTTTAATTGGTTGTTTACTAGACTAGCTTGGGTTGAATTGGTTTGACTTGGTTTGGTTTCGGGTTGGTTTTGGGTTCGAAGTCACGACAAAGGAACAAAGGAGACAAGTGTGACCACTTATCGAGTCCGATCTTACTTATTATAACATTGTAAGCGTTCTTTTATTTTTGTTTTCTCCGTTATCGTTTATTGAATGATTTCAATTTATGCATGTGATGGAATCGATAAGATATTGTGCCGATTAGTTAGTTGAGGTTATAAAATGATTGAGCGAGTTTAATGTGAATTATTGGCCATATTCGATATGCCGTGGATGAGTTTTTGGGTTAAAATGAGTTTTGGCGCACTTTGTAAAAAGTAGATTTTAGGTAGAAACTTTGGCACGGTAAACGAGGGTCAAGTTTTTATGAAATTTGATTTTGGACCAAAAAATATGATAAAGCTTCTAGACGATCATTTTTGACTAGAAATGGGAGGCTCTAACTCCTAATAACGAAGAAATTAGTGCTAAAACGAGATATATATTTGAAGTGTAAAAATTCAGCACTTGTTGAAAATGGTAGTTGCTGTCAGAAAATTAAACGCTTGTTTTGAGCACCTTCGAGTCCGTTTCGGCCTTCCGGCGAAACACGAAAGTTGCTCGGAATAATGTTTCATTATGCCGTGAGGCTTGCTGATCTTAAAATCGAGTAATAACGGGTCAAAACCTAAGGTCAAAGTCTGTGTTTTTATTAAAAGAGTCAAAGTTCCTGCAGAAACTTGCAGAGGCATTTTGGTCATTTTCCGTCAAGTTTCGGGTCTCGGCTAAAACTAAAAAGTTGTCCGGAATGTCGTTTTACATAAAATCTCTTTTGAGTCCGAGTCATGAAAATGTGATATAATGGGTCATTTGGAGCGGGTCAGACTTGTTTTTGGCGGTTCGGTTTTTCCGATTTTTCGGTTTTTTCGGTTCTGTTTTTCGGTTTCAAACCGTTTATAATTTAGTTGTGGCTAAATTATATTAATAAACTTGTTTTACGTAGAAAATTGGTTATTTATTTATTTATTAATTTGTCAATATGAGCCTAATAATGTTTACCTAAATTTTTACAATTATACACATATAAATGAGACACACACATGCAATTAAAAATACACATAGTATGATCATTGTCATATATGTAACGATATATTGTCAAGTAAACACACGTACATGACAAACACATATATAAACATTAAAAATATATATACATTATAATCCACCTAGGGATGAGCATGGTTCTGAAACTGGTGGAACTAGAACCGGAACCGATGGATCCGAGAACCGAATTTTGAGAAAAAGTAGGAACCGAGAACTGAACCAAATATTTTTTCGGTTCCGGTTCCAGTTCCTGTTCCGGTTCTTTGGGTCTACCTGAATAGGAATCGATATTCTAGAAAAAAAACCTAATGTACTAATGAATTAAGGCAATAAAAAGCATAAAAATTGACCCCCCCCCCCCCCCCCCCCCCCCACCCCCCCCCTCAGATCTATTATTTTAAAACACAACTTACTGATAAAAGTAAAAAGCCAAACAAATTGAATCATGATCAATATTTATTTACACAAACTCGTGGGTATATAACTATATTTTCATAGTTATACATGAATTAAACTAAAGTAGCAGTAGCTTATGACCATCTCGTTAAATTACAAATAAAAATCTAATATAAAACTTACCTCCATTGTTTTGATAATGAGTTTAATGGATTAAAGCTTAAGGTTTAAGGTGTTTTGTTATGTTTGGCTGTGTTTTTAAAGTATGCTACTTTGGTTTTTTATTGTATGTATAATTTTAGATTAATTTCATATATCACCCTACTGTCATGATTAATTTATATATACCCAAAGTGCAAGTATTGAATGCATAATGTATAATGTTTTTAATAGGATTTTCGTATTCCTAACACGAACGCCCCGTAACTCCTAATAACGAAGAAGTTACGGCGAAAACAAGATTTGGAAACTAAAATTTTTTCAAACAACTATGGTAATTTATTTGGGTGTTGACACTCTGACATATTCGAAAATGGGCAATTTGAGCACTTTAGAGTCTGTTTCGGCCTTCTGGCGAAACACGAAAGTTGCTCGGAATGACGTATTACTTTGCCGAGAGGCTTTCTAGTTTTAAAATCGAGTAATAACTGGTCAAAACCTAAGGTCAAAGTCTGCACTTTTACTAAAAATGCCATAAGTTCCTGCAGAAACTTGCAGGGGCATTTTGGTCATTTTCTGTCAAGTTTCGGGTCTCGGCTAAAACTAAAAAGTTGTCCGGAATGTCATTTTGCATAAAATCTCTTTTAAGTCCGAGTCGTGAAAATGTGATATATTTGATCGTTTTGAGCGAGTCAGATCTAGTAATATATATATACATAAGTCAAAGTCAATTAAAGTCCAACGTTGACTTTTGAAAGTCAACGGGTTAATACTAGACTTGTCGAATGTTATAAAAATAATAAACGCTACTATTATTACAAGTATGATATTTTAGACTTAACGATTGTTATGAACGAGGAAGATTCTAAAAATAGAAACTTTTGAAATATTCGGATATAACACCGATACGAGTAAACGATAACCAAATTAAGCGTCAAATGTGCGATGAGATAAATAAATATTATTATAAATATAATTAGATGATGGGACTTACTAAAAATGGTAACTTTCCGAAAATAGCAACTTCCTAAAAATAGAAAGTTTCCGAAAATAGAAAGTTTTCGATTAAATGACGTATAATATAAATGAAAGAATGATCGTAACTCAATTAAGTGGAGTTTAGGATCTAGGACGCGCAAGTGGATTTCTCATCACATGTGTATGTATATCTATATAGTTTTAATAGTTGCGATGTACGCACTATTCGATCGTACTTTATTATATAATAATCGAGCGACATAAATTATAGGTCGCGGTTGAGCTCGTTGTCGAGTAGTTCGTGATTGTTTCGGTTATTTGATCTTCGGCTTCGATCAAGGTGAGTTCATAGCCTCGCTTTTGAACTATTTTAAATGTTTTTAACCCGCGAGGGGGATACTTGTTGTTTTATGAAAATAAGAACGCAATATGTTTTGATACTTAAATATATCCATCACTAGTGAGTAAATTCCTTTTTACTTTATTGACCGTTAAGTTGGCCTTTTGATGGTGAACGCTAATGAATTAAATAGATCTATTAGGTTTGACAACCCTATCCGGAGTATGAATCAATTGTGAGCACCTGGTAACGAACATTTTGTAGTTAGTATTAGGAGAAGTGGTATACTTTTTTAATCGGAACATTAATTCATGCTACTAAGATGAATGTGTTTTAAGGTTTTCAGTGCACGGCTTCACTTAGATGGAAAACAATAAATTTATAACTTGTCTTCACGAGTCAATGTTGTAAGTTTTAGGTTGAACCAAATATGCGTTCTAACTGTTATTTGTAAACTCTAATGAATACACTAGTCGTCAACACGTTTTTGGTTGAACCTATTTAAGCATGTATCTCCAGGTTAGTTGTTGATTTGATCGCGTTTCGTATGATGGGACGACGAGTGATATCAAGACCATGAGAAATCCGGTGGAAGGAAAGACGTCCAAAGACAATAAGGAAGGGCCCACCCAGACCGCGCAATAAAACTGCGTTCCCCCCCACCCTACTTTAACAGACAAAACTCCCCCCAATGCATCTACTACAACGTATGGTATTATGCCTAAAGTAACCACAGACTAACTAAATAAACACCCCAACCTCATTAAACCAAACCTACATCAAATCCATAAACCGCCACCACTGGTACTACGATAGCATCTTCAAGGAATCAAGAGATTATCTCGACCAGCGCATGTCGGAATGAGGGGAAATGACGAACTAGGAAAGCAAGGGACCCCGTGAAGAAAAGGGGGGTTGGGGTGTAGGGAGGGGGGGGGTGCGTAGGGTGGGCGGGGAGGGGGGGGGGGGGGAGGGGTGGGGTGGGGGAGGGTTAGTGTGGGGGGGGATGAAGCGGCGGGGATGTTTGTTGGGGGGGAGAGGTGGGGGACAAAGGGGGGGCTTGGTGGTGCGGGGGGCGGTAGTGGCCTGGGGGGGTTATTAGCGGATGAGGGGAGGTGGGAGACTCGGCGGAGAGGAGCGGGAGATCGTGGGGGTGTTGCGTGGGACAGGTTGGGGGGCGGTATCGGGTGGGGGGGGGTGGGGAGGGTTGAGTGTATCAGGGCGTTGGCTGTGTGTCGGCTGGGTTGAGGGGGGTGTGGTCACGGTACTATGTTGATATTTGATGGTTGTCGGGTTGCTTGGGTGTGATGGTGCTATATGGATTTGTGGTGTTTCGATGTTGGTGAGGGGTCTTGATGGTGATTGGGTTGTGTGGGTTGGGTTGATTTTGGTGGGGGGTGTGTTTTTACGTAATGGGGGGGGGGGGCGTCTGGGTAGGGGAGGGGGGGGGGGGGGGGTGAGGGGGGGGGGGGTGGGGGGTGGGGGGGTGGTGGGATTGTGAATGTGGGAGGGGGGGGGGGGGGGGGGGGGGATTCGCCCTGGGGGGGAGGGAGGGGGGGTGGGATGGTGTGGGGGGTGGGGGGGGGGGGGGGGTGGGTTGACTGATGGGGGGGGGGGGGGGGGATATAGATCTGTATAGTGAATATTGTGTGGTATTATGATTATTGTTGTGTGGTTGTGTGGTTTTGGGGTGTAGGTTACACGTGGGTTGGTGTGTGTTGGTTGTTGTGTGGGGATTTGTTGGGCGGGTGGGGGGGGTGGTGGGTCTGGGTAGGAAGTATTATAGTGCTGTGTGCAATTGTTGGCTTGTGTATGGGGGGTAACATGAGGGGTGTTGGGTAGTTAGTGGTGGGATGTGAGTCTCAAGTTAGGATGTTATGGCTTTTGCAGTGTTTTTGTTGGGGGTGTTGGGGGTGTGGTTGCTGAGGGGGGGGGGGGGGGTAGTTAGGGTTGTTTGGGATATTAGGATGGGGAGAGTTGATGGGGCTTAGGGTGAAGTATGACCAAAAAAAAATAAAAAATAGAGAAATGATTCGGGGTTGGAGTTGTGGAGTCTGAAGAGGTATTTAGTTAGCAATTGAGTATATTTTGATTTATTTTTATTTTATTTTAGTAATCATCCAACCTAATGACTTTTAATCCAAATTGAACCAAATCAACAAACTTGAGAAATAGAGGAGAAAGAGAACTGGTCATGTCTATCATACTAGGATGGTTTATTCAGCGTGTATGATTGGCGATTGAACACTGACATGACAAGAGAGAAGATCCTTGTAAGATTCTATTAAAGAACACAAAGGAGTAGCGAATCAACCAATTTATAAGCAGTAAGTAACCAATTCAATACATAGAACATAAGTACCGAAAATATAATGATATACTATACTATACATATCACTCATATATATCATATATCTATAGTATATGTCAATATTGTATATATATACACATATAGTCATGAAGATGGACTAACCTAAGCAAAATGAAAACAGTGCCTTAATGCTAAGTTTAGTCGTAGAAGTGATATACAGGACCATCGCCAAATGGTATCATTGTGACTCATCGCGAATCAAGATTAGAAGAGTGCAACAATCCTGTAATAATAATTAAACCATGAGGGCATTGATATGTATCAGATACTAACTATGTTTAGACTGCCAAAATAAGCTTTAAGGGATATTAGTATGTCTACAAACCATGCGAGAACTACTTCTTCATGGCATTAGCCTATCTTTGACCTGAATAGCTTAAACATAATATAAAATTCTATTGTGAAACCACGAGAAGGTCTACAAAATCGAAACTAAATCAATTATCTATAGGTATCATCTCTGACAACGTGGTATCCCTTTGTTCTCAGCATTCTCTAAGTCAATTAACCGTCAGTACTTCTCATCGTATTAGCTTCACTTACGACAAGATAGCGTCACTTCTTAATTCACAAAATACTTAAGGTCTCTACACTAATGCTAATGAAACCTTTACAGCTCATTCATAATCTATTAGCTCTAGTATAGTCCATAGTTATATACATCTGTATATAATCATTACTTATATACTACAATGTCTAGTACATCTGACGTGACTAGTTGTCAATACGTCATATTAGACTTTAGAGCATTTATATCTTTTGTTATACTTGTTCTCTTACATACATATGCATATGTTTATAAACTTTGAGGCATTCTTAAGTGAAGCTTTAAGGATCGGGGCCAACACACGCGAGGATATCGGACATCGGTGAAAGTCTTCGTTAAAATTTTACTGAGAAACATCCGTTGTAGTCCAAAGTTTTTTAAAATCCAACTTAACGGTTCACTACAACTCGTGCTCTGTACCTAACTCGATAACACCCCCAACTATGATACGCAGCGACATACTATACATCATTGGGGATCGCTACTTCATAAATACATGCACACGAGCCCAATAGACAGTATAAAGAGAATTACACGTTTTATAAAACAACAATTTTCATTTAAAGAAAGGTCTGAGTTACATAGGTCCCCACAATACCAAACGAAGAAATTTATTGTCAAAAAAAGATCATAATACACACTTGCTTTCCTAAACATATATATTGAGTATTATGACACAAACTTAACCGGACACAATTCTTATATCGCGTGTTCCGTCCCCATCCTGCCATCAACATCAACTACTCTAGATTACCATGATTTTTTAAAAAGGGCTAAATTTTAGAAGGCCGGAGGTCTTAGCGCAATGTATGTGGGCGTTAATCTATTTCGTTATGATAGGTGGCTTATATAGTATGGGGTGGTGCTGGACCATCAACTTTTTAGATTGGATTCTCGTATAGGCATACTCCTTATTGCTTTAGTAGTTATCTTTGTGCTTATTTGAATTGTGTTTTAGACTGATTCCCTATGCTGAATGCTGCAGCATAAGTGTTCAAATACGTTAAAGACATCTGTTAACACATTACAAGTTTCATTTAAGAATCACTCTCAGCATCGCGAGTGTAAACATCAATAGCTACTAAGAAGTTATACAGTGCTCACTAATTCTCACTAATAACTATATTAACGAACAAAACCTTAAACACACAGCTATTACTAACACCTAGCGTCCTACAGAAAACCGGTTAGACACAGTTCTACACAAAAACCTGAAATGCCGTAGACAGGAAACGACTCATCAATGATCAACTTAATAGACTTACAAAAACAACCATACGACTCACTACAGAGATATGACTCTGTATATACGCATACGGAAAACAATGTAGAAATCGTATTCTAAGGGTCAACTATAGGCAAATTTGAATCATTACATACATTCGTCAGCCTCTTAACCTAAGCACATGTAATCCGCATTGAGCCGACTATAACTCAAGATATCGCGCTTGATATGGACATCATATTTGAAATCAAAAACACATTGCACGATCTAATTGTTCAGCTAGACAGCATACAACTCTCTGCACCACACCTCGGCAATGGTACTTCAGAAAACACTTTCACGCAAGTATGTCAATAGTATATATTTTATACAAAATGTTGATTTGATGATGTGTTTGTACAGACTCTTTAGGGTTAAGATTCTATATTGGACTAGTATTTTGAGCGAATTGCTGTATATCGTGTATTCACACGATCTTCTTATATATTCACGCTTATCATACCTTCACCTCCATCTTTAAGTATCCTGCATTAAAACAGTTAGCAATAAAGCGAGGGGGGGCAAATATGGCTTTGTCATTCGCCCGTGTTTGGTTGGAGTAACCTTCGAATCTGTAAGGATTGACTTGTGATCAGGTAGATTTAATTTAAGGAGAATCTCCTTGACAGGGTTTCCAGCTTGCAGTATTGAATCTTTCTAACACATGTGTATTAGATTCATCGTACTCAGCATGTTCTATACCAAAAGTCATACGTTTACCTATTAAACTACGAGCTATATTGAACAGTAAAATACACGGGGTGACCGAGTCTTTTTCTAATATCTAACAGACTTGTATGTGATATGTGATCTTGAGCACCTTGATATTATCAACCAAGCATAATCTCTTTTTGCCATCTTGTAAACTTTGCCATCTTGTGAACTCGTGACTTTTGGACCGATATGCTCATTCCTTTCTTGATTTGATAGCTTAAAAGCTTTAATGATGCATCTTTCTTGAAGTTCTTTAACTTTAACACTTCGTCACTTCGAGAAAAATGTTCGGTATCAGAGTGATGGAAACTTCTTTGAAATTCTTTGACTTTAATACTTCATCACTTCAAGAAAGACGTACGGTATCAGAGTAGCGGAAGTCTTAAAACATGTACTTGAGCTTTCATGATGTCTTTATATTTGTTGGTCGGGTATGAGCATGTGGTTATGAATCTTTAAGACAGCTGAAATCAGGTACCTTCACCTCCATCTTTAAGTATCCTGCAATAAAATAGTTAGCAATAATGCGGGGGGACGAATATTCTTTGTCACTTCGTCAAATATGGTTGCAATAACCACGGTTCCTCGTTGATCAGCATAAATACTGCTTGTGATAAGGTAGAATTTCGAAGAATCTCTTTGATAAGGTTTTGCAGCTGCACTAGCCGTTCTCATTACCGAAGCATCTCAAAGCAGACAACACGGTATAAGTGAACCAGCTAGACTATGTCTCACCGATTAAATAGAAAAAATGATTTGAAAATCAATCGACGTGTCACTTGCTAAAGTGTTTTTGTGACACATCGAGAGTGTTAATCATTTCAAAAATTCATCATCAATCGTCAATTCATTTCCTAGAACAAGTTTGATTCATATAGAATCGTACCATCGTTTCTTTCCAGTTGTCACAAACTTTATTCGTATAGAATCGCACAAGTCACCTACCAAGAGCTTGTTTGATGTTGGCCTAAGCAGGATTTCCATCGTCATTGTGAATACTTTTGTATCACTCTAATGTTCTGGTAAGATCACAAGGATAATGCGTAGGACTCTTAGGTTATTACTTATAATTCATAGTATGTGAACAACAAATATATTTGAAGAGTGTCCTAATGAGATTTATGGATGATCTCTTTTGGCTCTAGACTTAATAGTGCACTTTGTTTTTAGTGATCAGAGGCTGAAGCAGACTGCCACCTTTTTAATATCAACTAACTCAGAGTGAAAAAGTTGATAGAAATACATGTAATCTCCGTGAGAAATGAAACAGAAATCTTTTGAGAGATTCAAAGTGGCTAGGGAGGGTTGTGCATTGCATCACTGGGTCCATGATGTCAGTCTTCAATGTCAGCAATCATCTTTGTGATTCTAACAGCAATGTATTGACACGTTTTTTCTGCCTAATGTAAGGATGAGCTTTTTCTTTCTTTTCCACCCTTTATCTTAGCGTTTCGTTTTTAAGTCTCTAACCCCTTCAGCGCTTACTGAGACTTCATAACTAGAACCTTGTTGGGTTTGTTCCAGTACTAGCTCCATCTCAGTCGGCACTTTTCCCTTATTCTCACTTTTACTCCTTTTTTCATACCTAAGGACTTCTACACTAACTTGTATAATATCCTTAGGTAGATCCCTCCGGTTCTGGCTGGATCATGGGAATGAATACCTAAAATTAACCACCTTATAAATCCAATGTAGTAATTTAAATGGTCGGTCTTTGGTACTTCCACATTTCAGCCAATCACATAACCATTTTCTCCCCCTTCATATGTGCATCGATTAATCAAAAGAGTTTAGCACATATATGGGTTAACATACACTTAAAATCTTAAAAATCTCATTATTAGCCATATATTAATCCCATTAAAAATCTCATTAATTGAAAGAGTTTAAAAATCTCATTATATATTCACAAGATTATATTATTCAGAAAGAGTTTGTTTATGATGATCAATTTTGACAGACTGTTCACATGAATATGTGGTATGATCATAGAGTTTGTTTAAGACAAATTAAGTCTACACTACACATTTATATATTCATAAGATTCTGATGTACGAGGTTTGACCTGAATGATAAGAACATCATATGATAGAATCATATGGTTCTTTGTAGCAGGCGTAGGTCTTCCCCGTAGTATATATATATATATATATATATATATATATATATATATATATATATATATATATATATATATATATTCACAAGATTATTATGTACGAGGTTTGACCTAAATGATGAGAACATCATATGATAGAATCATATGGTTCTTTGTAGCAGCCGTAGGTCTTCCTCGTAGTCTCTCTTAAGAAGTTGTCTTAGCTTCCCCCTAAATCAACAATCCTTTCTTGAGTAGATTCAAAACTTTCTTGCAAGCCGCATCAAGAAGTCTTGATGTAAAAAGCCCATATATCTGAAGTACACAATTAATTCGAAACCGTAACACCAAAGTCAATTAAGTCCCGGATGTCCGCATTTCTCCTTACATGATATTGATGATATAAATTGTAACACCAAAGTCAACTAAGTCCTGGATGTCACAATTATTCCCTCTAAGTAGTTGAAATGATAACACCTAAGTCAACTAAGTCCCAATGTTACATTTCTCTTTGTAGCAGGCGTAGGGCTTCCCCGTAGTCTCTCTTGAGAAGTTGTCTTAGCTTCCCCCTAAATCAGCAATCCTTTGTTGAGTAGATTCAAAACTTTCTAGCAAGCCGCATCAAGCAGTCTTGATGTATAAAGCCTAAATATCCAAAGTACACAACTAATTCGAAACCGTAACACCAAAGTCAATTAAGTCCCGGATGTCCGCATTTATCCTTACACGATTGTGATGATATAAATTGTAACACCAAAGTCAACTAAGTCCCGGATGTCACAATTATTCCCTCTAAGTAGTCGAAATGATAACACCTAAGTCAACTAAGTCCCAAATGTACTCATTTCTTTTTGCAGAATACTGACAAACTTAAGGAATCATCATACTTATCAAACCTATATGTACCTCTTTTGTCAACTAATTCTACTCCTTTTAAAAATAAGCTTAGTGATTAACTGATTGGGTAAAACATTAATTGAATCAGAAAGAGCTATTCTCATATTTTAAATAATTATTCTCCCAACACTTCCCCCAAGAACTCAAATGATGCATACTAAAAAATAACAAGATATCTCTTCCCCCATGTGGATGAAATAGTGCACCCGAAAGTAACAAGTTAAAACACTGATTTTCTCTGCGGTTATGACATTTGTCTTCCCGGAATGACCTAATATGAGAATAGGGTATGAATTCTCTCACGTGTACTCATTATCTTTTTTGTATATCTATTCCTTCCCCCTTGCTGGTTTCGATACCTCAGAATCAACAAAACCTAGTACGCACATATACTTGAGATCGTGTTCGAAGAATTGATAAGCTTAAATATATTCCGTGAGAATCAACTTTAAGGCATTTAAAACTATGAAAGTATTTCCAAGCATTCCTAAGTCTTTTACAAACTATGAGGTGTTGGCAATATTGATCGAATGTTGTTTAAAGCCTATACTTACTAGGTCTCATATTTCAAATAAGTCCCTAAAGTTTGAAACAAATGACATCTAAAGCTCTTGTAGTTAATATAAATTAACTCCCCTTGAAATTGTTATCCGTCATTATCAACAACTTTATCCGTTTGTTCCGTGACTTATTTTGAAAGACCGTTTTAAAAGATTATTTGATGACACATTCTCCCCCTCAAATAATGACGCGTTTTCTATTTAAAGAGATGTTGTCATTGTTTGAGTGGTCGATTTGTCTTTGAATTTTTTTTGTGATTACTAAAAACACTGATTCATTGTAAAGACAACTTTTTACCAATAAAAATAAGATTTCTCTTATTTTGACAGATAAATGCACTGACAAGTACACTTATTGTATATAGGAAGCACAGGTTGTGTTGCAAAGTAAACACAAGCCTTTGCATGGTCATAAAGTAGACCATGCCCGAGAATAAATTCCCGTTATGAGGTCAAGTTTTCTTTTTGAAATACTTGCCTTTAAGATGGTGACCGGGTTGCTATCTGAAATAATAGCAAGCCATTTTGGCATGTCTTGAAAACTTTTGAAACTTCTGCTCGAACTTCATTTACAGCCTCGTATCATTATTAAATGACATTTCTAAGACCGTAAATGTTATCGATTTTCAGAAGACATGTCATTATTACCTCTTTTTGTATTTTTTTGATTTTATAATTTTGTATTTTGTTTTTATAATTTTATAATTTTCTATTTTGTTTTTATAAAATTTTACATAAATAAAAAATAAAAATAAAATCTTTTTAGGTTTTTATGATTTTATATATTTACACAGGATACAAGAAGATTTCTCTTCTTATAACGATAAAGCGCACTGAAGCGTACACCTTTCTTTTCTTTGAGGAGCGGGGCCTGAAGTGTTGTCTGCAGACGCCATTAAATGAAGCTCGGGTTATGCACTGAATTATACATAAGCCATAGAATGAAGACCGAGTTACAGTCTAAAGTAACTGTAAGTCATTGATGTTGATTAGATGTGTAGAGCAGCCCGAATCCAATTACCAAGGTACGATTTGTATGACCTGCATTGTACACTTGAAGAGCATGGAGAAATAGAAACATTGGATCCCATATGATTGTTGGGTTCCAAGTGGTTAGCAGTCCTAGATTCTACAATCTTAGGTGCACTACTCAAACTTGCATAATTTGTTTCTTTGGGTCTCCATTGAGATGCACTACTTGGTTTTATGTTTGTTATTACAGTTGATTTAACAGGTTTCCTAGGAGGCATTATTTTAGTGGAAGTGAATCTAGTTAAGGGGCACTTAGTTCCAACTATAGTGAAAGTCCTTCATGTGGGAACCTATTTATATCAAACATTTTTAAATATTTTACCAGTAGGTTTCCATTCTTTCATTTTAATGCTCTTAATAGCCTTAGCTCTAGCACGATCATTCACTTCAGACAAACGTTGTACAACACAAAAATTATGTCTTGCATCAGAATAGCATTTGTTGCATGTTAAGCACACAGATTTAGACATACTATTTTCTTTAGTCAGACTAGGCTTAGCTTTCCTAGTGTGGGCTTCTACTTTTTTATATTTCTGATTGCTACTTAATGGTTGCATGATCTTATTGTTCTTTGTTTCACTGCAAGGTTTTGATCTGCTAGCATTAGTAGAACATTTTACATTTGTAGAAGGCACTAAAGGTTTGTTAGTGGTCTGAGTCTGGTGAACATCTACATGAATTTGTGTGTTATTGTCTGATGTTGTCTAGTTTTTGCAAAAGTGACTTTCTTAGCTTTGTTCATTGGTGTGACGGCAACCAACTTCTCACTCTTCGATGGGGAACTAGGACATATATCACTAACATATACTAACAACTCCTGAATCTGTTTCGTGTACATACAAGCATAAGCTAAAGCATTATCCAAAGGATTTGAGGTTCTAGCTTGTTCAACTATATCACGAAGAGTGTCACCATTTTCTTTAGTGATCCTAATGTAGTCTATATGTGCTTCCCTATTGTTCTTAAGCTTTGGGGAGAGTGGTTCCAAGTCTACCTTATGCACTACGGGGGCAATCACTTTTGGCTTATTTAGGGATTCACGACAAGCAACAACACTTTTTCCTTTTAGTTTCCTTAATTCTTCTTTCAATACCGTTATGACCAAATCTTTTTCCTGAAGACCTACATTTAAAGCAGAGATTTCCATAGATTTTTGATTGATTTGAGAAATTAAAGCATCACATTGTTCTTTTGATCGAATACGTGTTGGTTTGATCGCGTCATAAAGTTGCTTATAGGTCTGTTTCAAATGTTCATTCTCAGCAATAAGCTTTAACACCCTATGATCCAATTCAATATTTATCGTTTCAATCTCTTCTATGTCCTTTTTGACCTTATCCTCATTCATATTTCCACTTAAAGATTTAATTCTCTTTTTTAACTTTTTATGACCGTGTCTTTCTCTTGCGACTGAGCTTTCAGTTCATTTAATTCAAAATATTGATCAAAACTTAGAGCACTTTGATTTGAAACAGAATCGTCCCTTTGAAAAATTTCCTAATTAAGTTGAGTATCAAATTCTAAAGAGATGCAATGTTTTTTAAGAGTGGTAAAACTTCTGAACAGTTTATCCTAAGTCTCTTTTTCAATGAAATCTTTTAGTTGAGAAGCTCAGTCTCAAGTTTGAGACACTTTTTACATTCATGCACATTTACATAAGCATTATCCACAGAAGAATTCACAATTATGTTCACTATATCTTTGCTAATGACTTGTTCCAAGAGTCGTTCGTTTTCATTTAAAACTTTATTTATTTTAACTTCAAACGTTTTAAACTCTAAACAATGTTGTTCCATAGCCTGTTCTATTTGATGAAATACATTTTGGACTTCAGAAAGTTCATCAATTAAATATTGATCGAATGAATTAAATAAGTCCTTCAAAGCTTTTACAAATGGAATTATTTCATCCATAAAATAAGCTTTTGTATGTTTAAACCTCCTCGAGCCCTCAGTGATAGTTGTGGTCGTGGTTCTTTCTTTGACAACCATGTCAAAGCCAGCAAGATGGTGTTTAAGTTTCTTCAAACTCGTATTAACCATGCTGACTTTAGGAAGTTCTTTTGGAACCTCAACTTTGGTGGGTCTACAAGAAGGACTAGGATTTAACAAATTCATAGAATTCTGAGACCAAAAGGCTTGTTCAGTAGATAATTCAGTTTGTGTAACAAATTGTTTTTCAAAATCTTGAGAAAGTTGGTTAAGAGCAGCATAATCAACTGGTGTAGTATTAACATTCTTTTCTAACATCATTAGATCCTGTTGTTTTAAAAGCATTTTTGAATGACTCTCTTCAGCAAGCATAAGGGTCTCTTCGGAGTCAAGAATCACAATAGCACTAGTGTTTTTAATGACATTACCATCATAGAGCTTTGGTTCTAACTGTTGAGCTTTTTTCAGATAGAAAGGATTTTGAAAACCTAAAGCTTGTTTAGTGGTATGATCATAGAAAAACTGAGGTTTCATCAACATGTAAACAGTTTGTGCTGATTGATTTCTTTTAAAAACAATATTATCGAGCTGTTTGATCTTATTTTCTAAAGCAATTTCTCTATCAATGTTTCTAAATTCTTCTTTCTTAAAATCATTTTTGAGAAGAGTAACTGTTTGCATTAAAGATTCCTTTTCTTTTACATG
Source organism: Tanacetum coccineum (assembly GCA_026074375.1). NCBI lineage: Eukaryota > Viridiplantae > Streptophyta > Magnoliopsida > Asterales > Asteraceae > Tanacetum > Tanacetum coccineum. The sequence goes on from BQNB010029168.1 coordinate 47,130, forward strand.
TTCAAAAAGAGTTTGTTTAAGATGATCAATCTCGACAGACTGTTCACATGAATCTGAAACGTTATCTTTACTTTTTAAGTCAACATTTTGACCATGTTTCAAAACTTTAACTTGTTCTTTATATCTTTCAAGCACAACAGTTAAAGAATCATTGACACTTTTATTGTCCAGATTAATCTTGGTGCAATTAATTACTTGGATTTTTAGTTGTTCAATCACATATAATATCATTGGATTTGACGAAGTCTCTCGTTGATTTTTGGATGATGGGTAAGTTGAAGCAAGTATTGTACACATGAATGTCAAAGCTTTGGTTAAGCATTCAAGTGGATCATCAGTTGGAAGAAAGTATGGTGCAACAAGGCTTGAATCAACTTGTATAGGATCTGCTGATGATTATAGAGAAACAGCTGGTGCTTGAGATGCTTGTTGATGAATCACTTGAGATGATTGTGGATGAATCACTTGATATGATTGTGGATGAATCACGATATGATTGTGGATGAATCATTGATGGTTGAGGATAAATCACTTGAGAAGCTTGTGGATGAAACATTGAAACATGATGAGGAACACTTTGAATCTGTGATTGCGGATTGTAAACTCTCTCATTGATGTTAAACATTTTGAAGTAATTGATGTGTGAAATCAAATTTGTGGACCTTTTGTAGATTAAGTGATTGTTGTTGTGGTTTGAAATCAATTAACGTTCACGAGAATTTACAAATCTATGATTTAAACCGAGAAAAGAATTAAATCTTTCGCGGGATTTTACAAAATCAAGAAGAAACCGTGAAGCAATGATTAATCGTTGTGAAATCGTTGTTGTTGTTGAAGAACTTGAGCTTTTGTTGACGAATAATGAGCGAAAACGATGAACGGTGCACAAACTTTCAACTTAAAATGAGTATCGGTTGATTAAAACTCAAATAAGGACTAACGGTGCAATTACGATTCACTTTGGATGACTAACGGGCTGAATTGTAGCAATTAAGGACTAACGGTGTAAACTTGTTTCAACAAAGAGGGTTATTAGTCAACCAAAGGACGAACTTTGAAATTCATTTGAAACACAACAAAGGGCTAAAAGTAAAACTTTTGAAATCTAAAGGTTAGAAGTGAAAAAATCAAAATTTAAACTATATTAAAATAATAAAACATGCATGAATGTAATCTTCTTCTTCGTTTCAAATATGTGATAAATGTAACGATTGTAAATTTGATCTTGTGGAGTCGTACGATTATCGACGGTAGCAAGTAAATACACCACGTTGATCAAAACTGAGTCACGATCACAACGGTATATGTTATAAGTCCCGTAGATTATCGACACTCGAAACCGAAAACCCGAAAAATGCTAGATCGGGTCTTGAAGATTTAATCAACTAGTTCGGGTGACAATGTGAATCAACTAGTTCGGGTGACAATGTGAATCAACTAGTTCGGGTCTCAAGTGAATCAACTAGTTCGGGGCACAAGTAAATCAACTAGTTCGGGTCTCAAGTGAAGCAACTAGTTCGGGTCTCATGTGAAGCAACTAGTTCGGGTCTCAAGTGAATCAACTAGTTCGGGTGACAAGGCTGTTTACTAGATCGGTTGTCAAAGAGGTGTCTCGTTCGGGTCTTCAAGGGAAACAAGTTGTTCGGTTCACACTTGAAAACTGGTTGTTCGGTTCACCAAGAGAAACAAGTTGTTCGGTTTGACAGAATATCAAACACCTTGAATGCGCCTTTTTCTTCTCTTATTTTTAGCCAAGTTTGTCTTTGTTTCATTCCACAAACCGTGTAGACCACAATAAGATGACCAAACCAGAAAATATAAGTTTGTTTTAACCACGAATAAGCCATGAAAGTCTCACTACAAATAAGCTACAAACTATCCAGATGGAAACGTTTTAAGCCTGTTTGACGCAAAGAAGCCACGAAAACTTTAATAGTAAGCTAGAAATAAGCTTTAGACATAGATGGCGAAAAGTTACTTTGAAGTTTTGTAATGAAAATTATGAACAAAAAGCGTCCTTATGTTTATTGCTGTTTATCCCACATGCAAATTTGTTATACTAGAACTAGAATATAGAATAAGCCCAAATTTACTCAGTTACTGTTTGAAGCCTAAATGTGAAGTTAAGCCACGAAAAAAACAATTGACAGTAGAGGTTTAAACTTTTTTTTTTGATAAAAAAGAAAAACAAATTTTAATAAGAGAAAAAGAGAAGAAAATATACGAAAATAATAAGCCCTAAATAAGCTGAATCAATAAGCTCCAACTAAGTCACCACAACAACGAAACCACTAAAGGAACCAAGATAGAACCATGGCTCTTGATACCAATTGAAGAAAACTCATTTCACACAAGTGATGAACTAGAGAGAGAAAGTTGAGAGAGAAAGTAAAAAGGAAAAAATAAGGAGGTTGATTGAACTATGTGTAAATTACAAAGAGAACCAACACCCTCTCTATGTGTGGAGAGGGTTTATATACTTACATGGATAGGCCAGGCCAGGCTTTCTATGAGCTTTCCTTGGACTTTCTATAAGCCGGCTCGGTTAGATTACTTAGATATTACATTGAATTGACTAACTATTACTAAGGCTCGTGAGATCGATAATGATTGTCACTTCACTAAAAACTGAATTCCTAACAACCTCCCCCTAAGGGACGATCATTTGAGATCTCATAAATGATCAACACTTTCTGTTTTCCTAACAAACTATACAGGAGTATTGGTAAATTAAGACAAATGTAAGCGTTTGGTTATACTCATTGAATATAAGGATTGTTCTCGCCAAACTCATATGTTATTTATAAGAGATGCATATTGGACATTTGGACTTCCACAACCTACAAATATCTACTTTATAGATCCTTATCATAAGTAATATATCGTAAATGGTTGTATTAATGGTCCTTAGACTTGAGATGCAAGTAGGTCTTACATGTGTGGATATCATTTTTTGATTATAGTTAGACGTTGTCCTAAATAATGTAGTTATAAAGGCTATTTTCGGAAGTGATGTAAAGCACTTGAATGACACGTGCAGTCAAGATAAAATTTGTTCCTCAACTTGTCTTCTGGAGTATGATACTACTGCCCCCTCAGTGACTTAAATAGATGTTTGCATGGTTGTGCCCAAAGTGTAAGTCAAGATGATACTTGATTACGTTTGGTAATCTTGATTAATATCTATACCCAAAAACAGAATAACTAAAAAAATATGGAATGAGTTAGATCTATATCTATAGTATAACAAGTATCTAAAACAAAAGGATGTTTAATAATAAACCATTATACTAAGATGTTTTTTGAAACCATACACTCATGTATTTCTGGGAGCAATGGGGTGTTGCTAGACGCTAACCATTGTTAGTATTAGTTATTAAGCTATGACACTCACAAGTGAGAGCTATTGGAAATGCTCGTATCATAGTTAATATTTATACGGCTAAGAAATACGTGAGCTTATCAAAGGCACAAACGTATACACAAAGCATACGTTTATTAATGTAATTAATATATTTATCGTATATTTATTAATTATATTAATATGATTCACGAAAATGATTAACGGTACTTAAACGTCATTATTTATATCGTTAGACAATTTAAATAACTAAAGAGACTTAATTAAATATCTAGTAAGGACTTAAATATTTGGTAAGTATCCACACCAAGCCTGGAGGGTTCTAGAACCCCTAGGTCGGCCGAATATTGTGTTCAAGGGGACATGGAATTGCTTGGAGGATAAGCTAGGTATTTAGTATATAAGAAACCTTTAAGGTTCATTATTGTCTAATTATTCTTAACATAAATCCAAAAAAATAATTCTTTCCTCTCCCTTGTACTCAAACCGATTAGGATCACCCTCAAACCTTAGGGTTTCGATCGACATTCATACAAACTAAAGCAAACGTGCTTTGTGGTGCTTTGTGAATCAAGTACTAGCACCTTAGCGTATTCCCTTAACGTGTATTGTGAGCAACTTATAGAGGTGATTGATTCCATTAATTTTAAGGTTCAAGAATCAAGATCCAAGATCAAGAATATATCAATTGTCTTAGTAATTCAATTGATTAGATGTTGGTAAAATAATGTGTTATTTTTTTGGTAATTCATAAACATGAAACTAGATCCATCCGTTGCGTACTCGTAGTAATTAGTTAGAAGTTTATCAAATCTCAACAGTAATAAAAATCTAGCTGGCTAGCAGGTTGGATGATGGTAGGAGGTGGAAAATGATGGATCATGAAGCACATTGACACGCCCCAACTTTAACTCAAAACCTACCTATACGAGCATATTGCATGTCGCCCAAAACCTTTCAACGAAAGAAAAAATGGGTCATTTGTTTAGGCTAACCTCACAGTTTAGTCGTGTCATGAGTAAACCCTCATTCATCTGCTCCGTCAAGAGTCGCACCTTTATAGTGCTTCTGAACACATCTCGGGTGATCATGAAGTCAAAGTTGGTTTGGTTAACATTTTTACAAGAATATATGATGTTAAAAGAAAGGGTGATAAAGTTTTTTGTATTTTTAAAAGAAGGTAATTAAATGGATAGTTGGCTGGTGGCAGCTTAGAGACATTTTCATTTAGCACCTGCGTGGAGGCTAAAGACCATAAAAGAGGGGCTTTTATATACTAGTATAGGAAATGGAAATATGATCCTTGCTGTTTGCTGAAGGAAAGTTGTGTGATGTTTTGTTGAAATAACTCAAATAAAAGGCCTCTTATGTAGAACTAAAAGAGCTTAGTGTCACGAGACAAATCATGACAGCCATAATCCAACTAAAATCGGCTTACCTCCATGACTAGATTAATCTAGATCCTTTACACTACATAATATCTAAGATATTTTAGATCAAATATCTTAGATACTTAAGAAGAATTATCTAGAGCTTAGTAGAAATTATATTATATAAATATCTAAGATATTTAGATTAGAAGCTTCTAGAATCATTTTAGCCTTTAGTATAAATAAGGGCTAATCCCTCTGGGTCGGTGTCATGAGATATAAACCCTCGCTCATCTGCCTACCGTCAAGAACGTCAGCCACCTTTATAGGTGCCTTCCCTGAACACATCTCGGGCGATCATGAAGTCAAAGTTGGTTTGGTTAACATTTTTACAAGAATATATGATGTTAAAAGAAAGGGTGATAAAGTTTTTTGTATTTTTAAAAGAAGTAATTAAATGGATAGTTGGTTGGTGGCAGCTTAGAGACATTTTCATTTAGCAAACTGCCCCGTAGAGGCTAAAGTCCACTAAAAGAAAGGGTCCTTTTTTCACTGTATTATATACATTAGTATAGGAAATGGTAAATATGATCCTTGCTGTTTGCCTGAGGAAAGTTGTGTGCTGTTTTGTTGAAATACTCAAATAAAAGAGCCTTCTTATGTAGAAACTAAAGAGCTTAATGTCATAAAAGACAAATCACGACAGCTCTCCCACTCACCAACATAAATATTAACAACACACAAAAAATTTCAGGCTTTACCTCCAATGATAGATTAAACTAGACCTTTCGTACAAACTACATTAATAATCTTAAGATATTTTTAGATCAAATTATCTTAAGTATACTTAAGAAGACATTATCTAGAGCTTAGTACGAAATTCTATTTTGTTAAAATTTATCTAAGATATTTAGAATTCTAGAAGCTTCATAGAGATCATTTCTCAGCTTTTAAGTAATAATATGCTAATCAACCTCCTCTTCTGTGTACTCATCATCTTGGTATCCAAGTTTTTCTAGTCTATACATCAAAATCATCGTATTTATAAGGCAATCTGCTCCCCATACGCTGTCACGATACCCGATCTCTTCCATATATTTTGGCTTACTTAGACGTTAAAACTAAGTCGTCAAGTGCCACACATAGAATTAGTCCTGTGACAGGTTGTATCAGAGCTGCGTTTAGAACCTGATCATATACCGGTGGAAGGAACACGATGGAATAAATAGTCTTAGAAAAGAATCCAAGCGATGGTGTCGAAACACCAAACGAATAAGAAACCCGTAGACGTATTACCAAATGCAAGAAGGATGCCGCAAAAAGAGACAAAGCAAGAAGCAAGTCTCGACCCCCTAAGCCTTTACAAGATGAGGAAGATTCAAGGGATAATATTGAAGAACGAGTTACCACTCTAGAGGCTTATGTCATTAAAATGGAGGAGCAGATGGACTCTCTTTATGAAGCCGTCAAAATGACAACCCAAGAATGCAGAAGTAATCGAAGAAGCAAAAGTCTTAGTCCAAAATCTTGGCCTAGATTTCAAGAAAGGGAACGAAAAGATGTCTCAAGATCTATTAAGAGCTAGAAAATTTGTGGAAGACGAGATCTTTATAATGCATGAAAAGATAGATAATGCGATTAAGGAATGGAAAAGCAATCAAGAAGCATCTCACCATTATATGTCCCAAAACCAGATATGTATTAATGCGATCACTCGAAAAATGCCACTATAGCTAGAAAAAATTTTTGTATTGGCCTATAATATAATACTTTAGAAGCAATCAGCTCAGCGAGTAGTGAGACTGCCCAGTAGAATCAGATAATGCGGGGAGGGGGTGCGGGGGGGGAGTGGGACCAGATATGTATAATGGTACTCGAAATGCCACTATAGTAGAAAACTTTTTTGTTCGGCCTTAAATAATACTTCGAAGCAATGGGAGTAGTAGAGGATGCTGTTAGAATCAGTAATGCTCTCGCCTTCTTGCGCGAAGCTGTCCAACTATGATGGAGAAAAAAACACCATGAACGAGAAAAAGGAATATGCATCCTCAACACTTGGGATCAGTTCAAGACCGAGCTGCGAATTCATTCCCCATAACGCGGACTCCAAAGCCAAGGCTAAACTAAGGTGACTCTGCCACACAGGTATGATTACCGATTACATAAAAGAGTTTACTATGATTTTATTGGAAATTATGGATGTACCAGATCAAGATGACCTATTCTACTTCAAAGATGGGTTAAAAGAATGGGCATGAATCGAGATTGATAGAAGAAACGTGAAAACGTTAGATGAGGCTATCGCAGCAGCAGAGTCGATTGTAGACTACTCCAATCGACCAAGGAGACCACTAGCAGAATATGTAGACGTAGAAAGAGTCTCACCTAAGAAACTGGAAGGTCGAAGGAATGAGGGTCGAGTCTCACCCAAGAGACGATATGAGCGAGGGGACTAGAGCCCTAAGTTTGAAAGGTCATTTCAGAAAAAAGACATGACCAAACCCCCTCTAAAACCATGTTTTATTTATGACGGATCTCACTGGACAAGGGATTGCCCGAGTAGGAAAGCAATTAATGCCTTGGTTGCCGAAATGAATTCTATAACAAACGAACCACCACAAAGGGAATTGGGATCGATTAAACATCTTGGAACGCTAAGGGAAATACTTACTAAAGCCAAGACTAAGGATCAAGGTTTCCTTTTTACGGAGTTGATAGTGATTGACAAAAAGATGCTAGGACTCATCGACAATGGCGCCACCCATAACTTCTTAGACGTTAAGGAGGCCAAACGACTACGGGTAAAATGAATTCCTGAAGAAGGAAAGATAAAGTCCGTAAACTCAAATCCAAAACCAAATCCTATGGGACGCGCACCTAAGGTAAAAAGTTTGTATCGATAATTGGATAATGAGATAACCTTTACAGTGGTGGCCCGGATGATAGATCGATACAGGTTGTACTAGGCCTGGATTTCTTTGAGAACAAAAGCCTGGATTTTCCATTAACCCCGCACACCAAGACCGGTGGTCTATCCTCGATATAATGGACTTACCTATCTGTTGGCCCTAGTCACGAAGCCCTTTAAAGAGGCGTGACAAAAATTACAAGCCTTATTAATCGCAATCACCCAATTCTATAAAAAGGCCGCCAGAGAAAGAGAGTGCCTTTTGGCAACCATGAGGAGTCCTTCGACGATGAAACAACACACCCTAGACAACCGAGACTATTTCAGAAAAATAAAGAATGGCATGAAGAAGTAAATGAAACAAGAACGTGCCCGGACAACGCAGTGAAACGGATAAAGAAACGGGCAGAAAATAAGCAAAGGAGAAATCCGCGTTACAAAGAATACTCAGTCAATTGGAAATGACTTCCCAGGGAGAAGTCAAGCTGGAAACAAAAAGAATTTCTATGGCAATTCAAAAAGCACATTCGTCGGTACAAAGATGAAAGTAGGGGTGTTCAGTGTTTGGTTTGACACCGAACAAACCGAAAAAGAAACCGGACCGAAACCGAATAAAATCGAACCGAAAATTTTAATTGGTGTATGGTCTGGTTTGAAACCGAACCGAAGTATTTAATTGGTGTTTGGTTTGGTTATGGTTTGACAAAAATAAAACCAAACCAAACCGAAAAAACCGAATATCTCTATACACATAGAAAAAGTTAATTATATATTTACTTCTATCATATTAACCTAACTAGCAATCTTAGTTTTTTAAATATCTTTTAAACTAATCACTTCTCAAATAAAACATTCATGCATATTCGTGAACGACTAAACTAGAGTTTGCCCACTTGATTCATATAAATTCACATATACTGAGCAAGAGTGAAGTTGCAACTGTGTTTGGATACTTGAAGATATAATATTCAAGCTAATAAGTCTTCTAAAGAATATCATCGAAGAAAATTTATCTTAGTTCGCTTTCTTTTATTTTCGTTAAGTTCTAAAACTTTTCGTTTCTTAAATTTTTTTATTGATTTACTTGAGCACTCCGTGAGACTTTGTTGGGAATTATTCATTCCTAACTTAGTACCGCTAGTTATAATACTTAGTACCGTTAGTTGTAATTAGTACTGACAGTACAAAGTGTTAAGTATTGATAAGTTAGTTAGTATCGTTA
>BQNB010029169.1:0-55989 GCA_026074375.1 Tanacetum coccineum
ATAAGTTTATCATATCATAATAAACTCATATAAGCCCACAAGTCTCAAAATAAGCTGAAAAAATTAGGGCTTATAAAATATAAGCCCAAATGGGCTTATGTTTCATAAGCCGAAACAAACACCCCCTTATATAACCCCACAAGTCTCAAAATAAGTTGGAAAATTGGGGCTTATGAAATATAAGCCGAAATCAGATAAGCTCAAAAGCCCACATATAAGCCGAAACAAACACCCACTAAGTTTAGGATATATCTTAGCTTATTTTGTGTCTTTTGTGATTTGTAAGAATCTTTATGTTGTTGCATATCTTGGCACGGATAGGGGAAGTCGAGCTTTTTTGGCTCTGATGTACGCAAGGTGTTTGTTTAATCTTATTTTTTGGCTTACGAGCTTATTTGTTTTCACCTCATGTTTCATATGCTCAAATTGTTTGCCTTATTTTGAGACTTGTGGGTTTATTATATCATAATGAACTTATACAAGCGCAAAATTCTCGGAACAAGCTGGAAACTTTGAGCTTATGAAACATAAGCTGAAATCGTATAAGCTTCTAAGCCCAAAAATAAGCTTAACCATTGCATATGTGTCATTACTAGCAAAGATAAGAACATAGCGTACTAAATCAATTAAAGTCTTACTCACAATTTGTGCCGAATTATAAACACCAACATTGCTTTTTGAAATCATTTAGTTTATAGTAGCATCTATGGTGATTCACTAGAAGGCTATATGAAAACGTACTTGTGTGTTTTTTAATAGATACTTAATGGGCTGAACCGCTGAATCTCATTGATATGTTGGAAGGCTAAATTCAATCTTATACCACTTAATCATACATCACGACTCTTAATTGGTTGGGAAACCTTTCTAATTTCTAACTAATCTTTATTTTCTTTTGCAGTGTCTTCTTCACCTTTTCGTTCCTTCGCATTGCTGCTCTGTCATATTGGTGTTCAACTGTTCCGTCTCTAATTAGCATTTTGTTTGGTTAGTTTTCCCATTTTGTTTTTCGTTTTCTGGTTTATCAATGAGTATTAGTTTTCTTTGTTCTGTGCTCCATGGCTATGACTATTCGTAATTTTAGGATTAAGATTCCCCGTTACTCAATCCCTTGTATCTGATCCTGCATACACGCATAGTTCTACATATGATTTTTGAAAAATTTCTATCACCCGTTTGACAGAATCTCGGTTTCAAGTGAAGCTCATTAAAACTAAACAAAGAAACTATGTTTGTTCTGCTACAACACTTATTCCAATCGTTAAGTGATTATGTGAATGACGTAATATTGATTACACTTTTTTCTGTTTTTTCATGCCTTGAAATAATATAAACTAAGAGTAAGAATGGAACGTTTGTTTGTTACATTGGCATGGATGGTGTACTTCTTTTGGTTGGTTTTGTAATGGCTTAGAATCTCATGTTTCATGGAAGATCAATGTAAAAAAATAAATCATGAGGTTAAAGTGAGGCTATGTTTAATCGACCCTTTGAAGAACCATGACTGACCTTAATAAACCAATCACGAGACCCGGTGATCCTCAGGGCGTCGGGGCTTCACCAATGATACGTGTTACTCCTGTAATTTGAAGTTTGACGCAAACTTCATAAGAGTAAATAATTTTACTTCTGTATGTATATCCAATTTTCTTTGTCGATATGTCCATTATAGTCAATAGAGGATATTTTAGTTTAAAATATTTTGATGTGCAGACAGTTGTTTAAATGCTGCTATGTATCCATTTCACATATGTTGGTTTCTTTATTAATTCTTAAAAGCCGGGTTCGTTCATTAAATCTGTTAGTAAATTGACATTAGCTCTTTGTGATTTTTAGGTTTAGTAATATAGCGTCTGATTGGTTCATTTCTGTGTCGATTACAAACGTGAGATGGAAACGTATGAGAATTTTTCTGAACTGTATGCCATCATCAAGGCTACAGAGAAGCTCGAAAAGGCTTATGTTCGTGATATTATTCCAGCAGCTGATTATGAGATGGAGTGTCAGAAACTTATAGCACACTTCAAAACATTATCATCCACACTTAGAGATACCGTGCCTAGTATCGAAAGGTTTCACGACACATACAATATGGACTGCCCTGCAACAATTAACCATCTAGTAATCTCAAGCGTGCCTGCCATAGTGGAACACAGGGCGGCTGCAGCTGCCTCTGGGTTAACATATGTGTGCAGCATTTTATAACTGCTATGGACACATTGAAGCTCAACATGACTGCCGTTGATCAAGTTTTCTCGTTGCTTTCTGATTTGTCAGGTTCGTTAAACAAGCTGTCGATTTTACCCCCAGATTTTAAAGGGAAGACCAAGATGAAGGAGTGGATTGGTAGGTTGTCAAAAATGGGGGCTGCCGACGAGTTGACTGAACAGCAAGCAAGACAACTTCATTTTGATTTGGAATCGTCTTACGATTCCTTCAGGGCCGCACTACCAACTGCAGGGACATGATCATGGCACATGTAAGCTTGTTAATCTTTGGTTTTTGTTTGTATTTGTTTTTTTGGGTATTTTCTAAGAATCAAAATCCCCATGCCCCGCCTCGGCAGGATAGGGTATGATGTTGTTGTTGTCTAAGAATCAAAATGTAAAAACTTACAAAATGTGTTTCCAAAGGATGGCGACAGTATGTACCATGGCTGACTATATCTCTGCACTTTTCTACAGGATCACTCGGACCAGCATATGAAATTTCGAATACCTGGGAATGTAGTTCTGTCTAGAAGTATTATTGCGGTGTATGTCACCACATGATATGGGTTGCTTTACTTTTTTCTTCGCACGTATTTTTGAACCAAATGTCTGTATGATAGATGATTATCTTTTGTAAATTTGATTTTTCTGTATGTTTGTTGGGCTTTCTCGATGAGGTAGGAGCCATTTGAGATATTTTTGTTGCTGAAGTATTGGGTTACATACGTCTAAGCTGCAAATTATAGCTTTCAAGATCAAATCAAAATAGAGTACATAATAAAATCCGATTATGTCATCATGTGGTGGGTGATGTTAACCTGCAAGTTTCTTTCAAAAATTCAAGCAGCCTTGCCTCTTCTTTGATGTATGTTTTAGTGGCGAAAGTGTTCAGTGGGGTAAAAGTAATTAGACAAGGAAATCTTATGTGACTAACAACAATAACTAGAAGTTGTTGTGACAACAGTGGTTGTGTACATCCATTGTGCTTGTTCTAATATGTGGCTTAACACATTACTCCCTTCGTTCCAAAATTATTGTCCACCAACAAAAAACACACAGTTTAATAAAAGTGGATTTATTACTGCTTTCTCTTTCATACTTTTAAGCAGAATGACAATTTTACCATTAGCTAATTAATTAAAGTCTTATTTAAAGTTTGTAATAATAATTTCAAACAAAGGTAATATAGTAAATTTGATCAAACTTCCCTACCTAACATGGACTATTAATTTAGAACGGAGAGAGTATTTCCAATGAGGAGAAGCTTATCCATGGAGAGTTAGGATCATCTGATTCGTTATTATATTATATATATACACATTGATGGACAAAAACGAAGTCGTTTTACTAATGGACCATTTCCTTGCTAAAGTAGGCTAATTGCCTCAGCCGGCCCATTTTTTTTACATAGTTTTGATAACAAAGCCAAAACTCAGAACATTCCCCGGGAGCTGCTTATATTGTTGATGAGTATAACGAGCAAGGTGTTCCATCTAAAAGACAATGTATACATCAGTCAGACTCCCACAACGTATTTGGAGTTGATAATCGGGTTCCGGTGACTTTGCGGACGTTGGCAATGCTGTCATTTCGCGGAGAAACACGACTTTACTGCAATTCATGGATTGAAGATTGTTCTTGATGTAACGACAGAGCCAGAGGTATCTCTGTAAAAAGAGAGCGTGTATGTGAACCGGATTCCGAGTCAACAAGTGAACCTGAGTTACAGGTACCTTTAGGTATTGTTAGCCTTGCTAAAGGTGTCGGGTCTTTCGTTGGCGATATTGTTAAACCGGCGTGCTCCTTATGTAAGCATTGTGTTTTTTTCCTGATGTGTGAGATCATAAACTTGGTGTGTCCGCGTATATACCTGTCACAAGGAGAGACAAGTATGTGATACGAAGGTATGCGATCAGTGCTATTAGTCCGAGGGGACCTCATAAAACCCAATCAGACTAACTCGGCCCATCGAAAGAAATCCTTGACCAAGGCTCCTCAAGATCCGAATGGCCACAAGGACTACCTGAACGTTTCATAAAGTTGTAAGCTACCGCCGCATACATACCGGACGGCCCACACATCCGAACTGGTCAGACGGAGATCCGGACGGGCGAAACTACATCAACCCAAAAGAAGACCAAAGCCTTTAGAACTCATAAAGTGAAGGACACCTCTCAAACTATTGGATAAATAGCCAATCACTTTACGCAACACGCTATTCAGGAATAAAAAGGATCGATGTCCCAAGGTATATCCGCTCCCAATGACAGTTCTATGTATAGGTCGTCTCCTTCATTCCCAAGTGTCAAGAACAGTACTTCCAACAGAACTTCAAGAGTATAAATCAGCCCAAAGCAGATATTACATGAGAACGGTCAACACATTTCTACGACATACATACATTTATTACTACAGCCTCTTCGGCTACACCATACAGCCCCTTCGGCTTACTTTCAGATACTTACTCTCACACCCGAGCTTGGTCCTGGGTCAACACCCGGGGCGAGCTAACGGGTTTTTTCTCTTACTTTCAGATACTTAGGTGGATTGCTCCGATCTAGAAGCGTGATGAAAATTCCATACTATCCTCTAGTTGAACGTAAATTACTTAAACAAATTGGCGCCATCCGTGGGATACGTGATCTTATCTACCAAGAATGACTAGTCCCACAAGAGGCGGAGATCCGGAAGGTCAAGACGATCGAGAAGGAACTCCTCCTCTAACGAAAGAACAAATCGAAGGGCACATATCCGCCATGAAGTCATAAATCACAGAACATAACAAGTGAATACAAAGCAACCCGATAGTCGGCTGAACTTCGAGACTGAGGACCCCAGAACCAAGAGGACCCATGTGAGGTGGGTGGGGGGGTGGGTGAAGGGGGGGGTGGGGGGGGGAAGTGAAGGGAGATTGATGACGAAGATTTAAGTAAACCTTTCAAAGAAACATTAAGGACGCCCTTAACGCGAAGAATAATCGAGTTCTCTGTTCCAGAGTTATATTAATGCCACCAACATCGTCATTGTACAACGGGTCCACTAGACCCAGCAACCATTTGAATCTTTTTGTGTGGCAGCGAACACGGGGGAATGGCCCAGTGCCAGTATAGGTGCCGAATTTCAGCAAAACACAGACGGGTTCAGGTCCAGGGTGTTTGGTTCGAAAGCCTTCCCAGACCCAATTAGCATAGACGAATGGTGGGAGGCTGAGAGTAGGCATTCACTCACTAGATTACGTTTTTCAACAGAAAGCGTGTTTAATAAAGAACCGTCACGAATCACCAAGATAGTTAGGAAAGCTAATGAAACCTTGACGCATTCAAGTAAAGATGGACCGTGTAACAGGATTCATCAGGGTGTTCCGGAAGTTTGAAAATTGTTTCATCATTCATTGGATTCTGTCAAGTCCCCGAATTAGCCAAGCGTTTGCTTATAGCGATGTGCCCTAAGACATTACCTATGAAATGATGAGACTTTTAGATTAGTTTTCGCGTAAGGGCGAAGATGGCATATGCCCTTGGCGGAATTACGCTAGGAAGAATCGTCGAGACATCCATCGTCGATTAATCTTTCCCGAGGGGATCTCGAGACGTCCATCACTCCACCGACTAACTTATTACAGCTAGCAGAAGATAACGACCGAGGACTGTCGTGGCAGCTCGGGAAAGGATTTCCGGAAAAGCAACTATAAGGAATTCTCACAAGGGCAGAAGACAACTTTAATACCCGGGAAGACACAGAAGATTACGGAGCCCCTACCACCAAAGGGAAACGAACAAACAGACCGTGTACCGGTAGCTTTTCGTTATATTCTTTGACAAAGTGCCCTAGAAAGAAATATGGCAACGGGAAACCACAACTGCAACTACCACCGACCAAGACCTGTGGCAAATACCGATGAGGACGGTGACCCGGATACATACTGTTGAATTATCACCAAGGCAACACAGGTCATCCACACAAAAGACGTAGCATCCAGCTGAGAAAGGCAACTAGAAATCGCCTAGAAGCAGGAAAGCTTAATCCTGATGACAGATCAAAGGCAAGGGTGCAAGGAGACAAAAAGAAACCCTCCGGTGCAGAACGTTATTAACATGGTCAACGTTACTCTTCAAAAAGGTAAGAAACGCAAAGACCGAGAAGCAACGGATTCCTTGGATGAACACTCCTATCTCGTTCCCGCGCAATTTGACGGATGATTGCTAACCGCTTGATAATATGAAGCAAAGTATAAGGATATCTGGTACTAAGGGTCATAGTGGAAAAGGGTCATCCATTGTAGGTCATGTTCGAAGCACTTCTGATTCGAGAACCATCCCGAGAAGGTTGGAAGTGCCGTACTCGGAAAACTAGAACTGACTGGTGGGTTTTCGCAGGAGAGGTATCGAATCGTTGCGAAAAATATGGACCTGGAAGTATGCTTTGGAAACGAAGGGTTGAGCCGGAGGACATCAATGAAATTCATAATCATCCGCGCACCATCCCCTTACAATGTAATACTGGGAAGACCAGGTCTGAAGATACTACATGCCATCCCATCAACTATTCATTCAATGATCAAGTTCCCAACTCCAAAGGGAATAGCTACTTTGATCGCTCGAACAATCACAATTGCTGAGTGTCGGAAGAGGGAAGAGAAGCAGATGGTAAAGGAAGAAACGCCCCAAGAAGAAGAGGGCGTGGACGTTACCGAGCAAATAATTGTCAATCCCAGCTTTCCCGACCAAATGGTCACCATTGGAGGAAGACTCTCCAAAGGCTGTAAGGAGCAACTGACAACTCTTCTAACAAGCAACATGGAGGTGTTCGCTTGGGAACCTGCCGACATGACTGGGGTACCTCGGAAGGTCATAGAACACGCTCTCAATGTAAACCCCTCTCTCGATCCAGTATGTCAAAAGAGAAGAACCTTCTCTCCAGAAAAAAGCGGGGCAGTCACCAAGGAAGTGACCGAGTGGGTCAAAGCGGGGATAGTCCCGTCGGCTTTCAAATACCCTACGTAATATCTCAACCCAGTGTTGGTTCAAGGAAGTGTGACGTATCATGGAGAATGTGCTCGTACTTCAAAAACCCATGAACTCAGCATGCCCAAAGGATTATTATCCTTTACCTAACATAGACTGCAAAGTCGAGGCGGTCTGGAGGGTTTCAAGTACAAGTGCTTCTTGGATGCCTACAAAGGGTATCATCAAATCCAAATGGCAAAGGAGGACGAGGAAAAGACAGCTTTTTACACGGAGCAGGGAACGTACTGTTATACGAAGATGCCGTTCGGTCTAAAGAACGCAGGGGCCACTTATCAAAGGCTGGTAGACTCGACCTTCCAAAGCCAGATAGGAAGAAACTTGGAGGTCAATACGTGAAGATATGAAATTCCAAAAGTAAGAGAAAGAAACAAGCCTCCTGCTGAGATATTAAGCAGAAACTTTTGAAGGTTTTAAACAATAAACATGAAGCTAAAATCCCAAAAAGTGGTTCATTTTGGAGTAGAGGAAGGTAAGTCCAAGGGTAAAATGGTCACTTTCGAGGTAGGGCATCCGAGCAAATCCTAAGAAGACGAAAGCTATATCGGACCTTCAGTCCCCTAAAACATTGAAAGAGATGCAAAGCCTCAGTGGGAAACTAGCTTCTTTAAATCGTTTCTTGGCCAAATCAGCCGAAAGGGCCCTCCCTTTCTTCAACACGCTGAAAAACATAACGAAGGAGAACAAGCACGAATTCCGATGGACCACGGAAGCCGAAGAGGCCTTTCAGCAGATGAAGAAACTGATTATGTCGCTTCCTCAGCTGACATAACCACGGGTACCTGTTCCCTGAAGAGACATATAAGCAACCAAGCGGTGTCTAAGGAGGCTGACTCCGCGTACTCCTTGACGAAGCCGGAATGGAAGGCAATGTCCCGTACAGTACGTGAGCAGAACACTAAACGAGGCTGAAAGGAACTACTCCCCGTTGGAAAAACTAGCTCTTTCATTGGTTAACATGACAAGAAGGCTAAGAAGGTATTTTGAAGCTCATCCGGTAAAAGTCATCACGGATCAGCCAATCAGGAACATACTCAGTAGGACAGAAGTTTCGGGGAAGCTGGCTAAATATGCAGTAGAAATAGGGACATACAAAATCTCCTTTATACCACGGAATGCGGTAAAGGGTCAAGTCCTAGCAGATTTCCTTTCTGATGCTCCAGATGGAGAAAGGGAAGATGAGTATTTCCAGAGTCCGGAGGTCCCTCCGGAGATAGACGACACGGAGACGTGGACCCTTTATACCGATGGGGCAGCCAGTTCAAAAGGCTCAGGAGCCGGTCTTATTTTAACAGGTGCACCAGTGAGTCAATGCTTATGTCCCTTCCGATTAACATTCGCCACACAAATAACTAGGCAGAATATGAAGCCTCTCCCTAGCAGGGTGCTAACTTATAGCCGAATGATGAATGTCCCCCAGATCTAGAGGTAAAGGTACGATTCAAGCACGTGGCCAGTCAGATAAATGGGATATATGAAGCTATGCAACGATTCCAATGATCAAATACCGTAGCCAAAGCTAGAGATACATCTACCGAATTTAAAACCTTCTCCTATTTGGAAAACATACTCAAGTTAGGAAGTAATCATAAGGCTGATGTATTGACAAGCTAAAACCACCGTGCCTTTACCGATAAACCATACCAAGGAGATATGGTTGAGGTCCTGAATGAGAACGGATCAACGGAGGTCCAATAAGGTACAGGCTTTAGTAGAAGGAGTAGGGAGATAAACTGATGACTAACCCATCGTCAAATTACTTGGAGGAGAGGCAATAGTAACCCTCAAAAAAAAAAAAATAGCAACGAGTCACGACTCAGCGTGCCAAAATAGGCCAATATACAATGGAGTCGGGAGTCCTATTCAAAAAGGGGTATTTAATCCCTATGTTGAGATGTTAGACCTCTCATGCAAATTAACGTCATTCTACGGGAAATTTCACATGGGATCTTGCGGAATGCAATGGGGTCCCTAGACTTTAGTGAGGAAGCAAATGAGACAAGAAGGTTATTATTGGCTCCACCATGCTGCAGACTCAAAAGCAAGGTAGAACAAGTGTTGACTTACGCGATGTCAGTATACACGCCCCGAACAGACATATCCGAAAACATTCATGACCTCCATCATGGCCCCTGTGGCCTCTCTAATCAATGGGGATTGGACAGACTTGGCCCACTAACTCCCGGCCAGGAGGAGCTAATACGTAGTCGTGGCTATTGAATACTTCACCAAGTTGTTGTAGAGCATAAGCCGTTTGTGTTCAAAAAGATAAACAGGGCAATGAGATAATTTCCATTTCGTGATGGAGCAACATCATATGTAGTATTGGTCTCGCCAAGAATGCTCGTCACAGACAATGGGCACAACTTATAAACGACCCCGTTCAAGAGTTGGTGTAAAAGGTTGAGACCCAACAAATAACACCGCGGTAGCTCATCCGCAGGCTTAACGTGGATGTTGGTCGAGTAAAGGTGGCAACCGAAGCTTATGGAAGGGATTCACAACCAGTTAGGAAGGGAAAAGGCAGGATGGTAGACAATTGCCGAACCGTATTATGGGCCTCACACGTGCACTTCAATCAAGCAAAAGCAACGGCGAATCCACCCCCCCTTCAGGCTACTTATGGGAGTGAAGCGGTCATACCAGGCAGAAATCGCATTCCGTCTATAAACCGAACGTTGATATCAGGGAGGAATTTTAAATCGAATAAGAGCAACGTTTGAACCTGGACGTACTGTCAGGAAGCGAAGGAGTCAGCCGCCATTACGGGAGTCCAGATACCAATCAAAAATGGACCGATACAACAACAAGAAAGTACGTCCAGCGGTAAATTTAGGCCGGTAGAGTTTGTATATCGAGAGGAATGAAGGCAAGTAGATGTGGAGAGACCAAGGAAGCTGGGGACCCAGTGGGAAGGCCATACAGAGTTAACATTAGGCGTATCGAAGAACGGCTCTTACAAAGCTAGCAGACAATTGAGGACATGATGGTCCTCAACCTGGCACGCATCAACCATGCGCAAATTGCTGAATATGTATGTTTTTATTAGTTTATGATTGTTGTATATCTATACAAATTATATTGCAGCTATTCGAATGTAATGGAGCACGTACTACAAGTATCAAAGATGAGAAACAATTTTCCGATGAGATCTTGATATTATCATTGGAAAAATAAATTACCCACATACTACCAAGTCACAATGGATAAAAAATGAAATATGAAGGGCACAGCCCCGTACCGGTAAAAATAAATCCCACAGACAGCCAAGATCACAGGTTAAAAATGATAAGTTTAATTGCACAGCCCCTCCGGAAAAAATAAATCCCACAGACAACCAAGTCACAGGGTAAAAATGATAAGGAAGGGCACAGCCCCTCCGGAAAAAATAAATCCCACAGACAACCAAGTCACAGGGTAAAAATGATAAGGAAGGGCACAGCCCCTCCGGAAAAAATAAATCCCACAGACAACCAAGTCACAGGGTAAAAATGATAAGGAAGGGCACAGCCCCCTCCGGCAAAAATAATCCCACAGCAGAAACCAAGTCACAAGGTTAAAAATGATAAGGAAGGGCACAGCCCCTCCGGCAAAAAATAAATCCCAGACAACCAAGTCACAGGGTAAAAATGATAAGGAAGGGCACAGCCCCTCTGGACAAAATAAATCCATTCGAATACAAGTGAAATAAGCAAATAAGGGAGAAATCAAGTACGACATAGGCAAATTTACAACGGGACCAGTTATCAGGCCCCAAAAGGGGACGTTTGTCCAAAAAATTACAAACAATTCAAGACCTATCTATTACAAATTACAAAAGTTAAGTCTTCTTAGCCGGAGGAGCTTGGGGACCTCCGGAAGCACGATTAGGGTCTTGAGAAGGACCAGTCTTGGACTTCGAAACCTGTCGAGAGGCTATGTCTTTCGAACCGGCCACCTCCGCGGCTAACGAAGTTTGGTGGGCAAATTCTCACCACCCCCAGCCAGCCTTGGGAGCATCCTTTGGAGGAGGGGCAGGATGAAGTTTTAGAAGATCTTGCACCGACTTCTCGGAAAGGTGAGAGATACGATCCACATATGAGTAAGTCTTGGAGAACAACCTCTCGTACTCAGCATTCATCTTCTTATCGGAATAAGCATCAAACCCATTCATCCTCATCATAATCTCACGAAGCTCCTCTTCGGACCTCGCCTCAGCCAGACCTTGTCCCCACCCAGTCTGAAGTGCATAGTTGAAAGGAACAGAGAGAGACTGCTTATATTCATGGCTCTGTAGGAGACGCCCCACCACAGTGGGAAGGAGTTTCTTAACAGCATCAATCTTCTCCCTTTTGGCAAAAGCAAGTTGGGTCCGGAGCTCCTCATTCTCCGAAAGTCTATCACTGGAAACCCTTTCAGCATAAACCAACGCAGAGTCTTTTTGGGCAAGCTGGCTTTCCAGATCTTTCACGACAGAAGAATGGGCCTCATCAGCACTTTTTAATTGTTGCTCCAACTCTTTGATACGAAGAGCCTGTTCGGCACTGGTAGCCATCAGGCTATCCCTTTCGGCTTGAGCAATGGCAAGATTCTCAGAACATGGGGCATGCTCCTCGCGGAGTTTCCTATGCCTCTCGGATAAAGTGTTGAAGAAGTTCTGAACAACGGTAAAGTCCTCTCGAGACCGAACAAGATGACTCCGCGTCATCTCAAGATCCTCTTTCAAGGCATGGTGAGAGTCATAAAGGGACTCAAACTGACGGAGAGCATGGGCCTGTTGCCATATTCCAAACCACGGGAAAGTTAAACCATGCTCTATCCAAAACAAGGGTGTTTACGCAAAAGAAGCAGTGCTCCTCTTAACACCAGGAGGGGTAAGGTTTAGCCCCATTAAATCACTGGACACTCCTCCTTGGAGTGGTCACTGCGACGGCTCCTCTGATGGATTCCCCAAGTCGAAACAAAAATAGGCGGAGTGTAATGAAGACCCAGTCTCCCCACCGGCACCACAACCTGTTGGAAAACACCGCCTGTATAGTACAAAAACAAAAAATACACATAGAGTATAAAGATGAAAGAAAGACAAACCTCTCAAAAGGGATCAGGAATAGGAGTCCTCCTCTGAGCACTGGACTTTACCATATCCAGACGGTGTTTACACCGGGGGGACCGGCTCAGCTCCGAGAACAACCCGTTCCGTAGTATCGTTAGGATGCCTCTTCCTCGGCCCTCCATCATATCAATCCTCATCGTGCCACATCATCGTCAAAATCACCATCTCTCCAGTGCCAATTAACCCTGAGTGTTCATCTGGTGCTCTTCACAAAGGTTGAGGTGTATTAGCAGAATCCTGCGCAGGAATCTCAAGCAAGTATCCCCTTAGAGCTTGAGTAGGGAAACCACATTTTTCACCCCTAGAAGCAATCCGGAAGTAAGCCCTAGTCATGAAGAAGAGTAGGAACAAGGGAAGTGATCAGTAGACTTTCTCCTTATGCCTCTCGAACCCCCCTCAGGTCCCACTGGTACCACGTTCGTACCCCCTGTTTTACTTAGTCTTCTCGTTGGCAGGCTATAGCCTGACCTTTCCTTAAACCCGGAGTGCCACATAATCTTTGGATCTAGGTCTCAACCCTCTGATGAGAGTCCGTTTAACCAGGAATTGTCTCATCGTCATGTTAAGTGGATAGGTAGTATGTTTGAGGATGACATCTTTGTCATTCAAGGCCCTCCCATCCACGATAGTCCCATTTCCAGGTAAAGAAAAAGGAAACGTAAATACTCCACATGTGATAACTACAAAAAAAAACACAACAAGAAGAATAAGAGAGGTGAATATATACAAAGTTGTAAAACAAATAAAGAAAAAAGATAAGTGCCTCACTCTTACCATTGCCCTCCGAACATAAGTTCACGGGATCTTGAACATAGGATAGAACTTAGAATTCCATGTGACAGGCCAACCCAGCACAAAAAAGCATTCCCGCTCGAAGTACCACACTAATATCAATGGGTTGGTGGGTTCAGAGTAACAACGTCAGCCTCGATCAAAACCATCTTTGGGTGGCAGGTGTCGCTTATATCTGAATCATTATGGCACCAGCACATAGCATCCGGAAAGGCTCATTGTCGATCAATAAAAAGAAGCGCCCTTATCAATCTCTTCATACAGGAGACATGTTCATTCAAATCTATTGCCCCGAAAGACCTTACCAGTCTCTCTTCTCGAAGGAAAACCAATCCCCTTGTTTTGCTAAGTTTATAAAAGTACCTAAACAAACTCAGCCGAAGTGACTATGTCAAGGCTTCGAACATTACAACTCGAAAGAGTGTCAACGCGGGTCAAACCCAGTTGCACAAGTGATGCGAGTATGTGTACATGAAATAGTAGCTAATCACAGTACAGGTCAAGAAGAAATGGCTAAAAGTGAGGTACCCTTAGTCCCAGCAAACACAAAATCTGATCCATAAAGGCCAAGCAATCATCATCTAGACGGGTCCAGGGTCCATTCGGCAAGAAACAGCAAAAGGATGCAGATCCCTAGGAATTTATACTTCTGAGTGAGGCTTTCAACGTCCGAAGCTTCAGTGGTAGAACTATAAACCCTCATGTCGACGCTTGCTAGACGAAGAGTTACGACTCGCCGAATCCCGTGTCAACGTCCGTTCCTCGTCGAACATTTTTCAAAATCGAAGGGAGGCAACTATAACAAGTCAAAAAGGGAAAAAGAATACCTGAGTACACAAAAAGAAAAGTGACCGGGCGTAGTCGAGGTCGGTATGAGGGTCCTTGCAACAAAGTGGAACGTTCGGCACTAAGATCCTTTAAATTTTTTACACACGGTAAAAATAAAAAACTACGGAAAGGTGAGAGATACGATCTACATAGGAGTAAGTCTTGGAGAACAACCTCTCATACTCAGCATTCATCTTCTTATCGGAATAAGCATCAAACCCATTCATCTCATCATAATCACACGAAGCTCAGCTTCGGTACATCTGCACTCAGCCAGACCTTGTCCCCACCCATCTGAATAGCATAGTTGAAAGGAAACAGAGAGAAGACTGCTTAAAATAAAAGGCTTCTGAAAGAGACTCCCCACACAGTGGGAAGGATGTTTCTTTATCAGCATCAATCTTCCTCCCTTTTGGCAAAAGCAGAGTTTGGGTCCGGAGCACCACGTTCTCACGAAAAGACCTATCACCTAGAAACCCTATCACATAAACATTCAGAGTCTTTTGGGCAAGCTTGCCTATCCATTTTTTCACAGTAAGAGAATGGACCTCCAATCGTCGCTTTTCAATGTTGCTCGAAACTCTTATGAGGGTGTTGGGGGATCCGAAGGGCCTGTACGGCTTTGGTAGCCCATTCAACCAATCCTTTCTCAGGCTCGAAACAATAGCAAGAAATGTCCTCAGAACATGGGGCATAGCTCCTCGAGGAGTTTTTCCTATGCCTCTCAGTGAGATAAAGTGTTGAAAGAAGTTCTGAACAACAGTAAAATCCTCTACGAGACCGAACAAGATACTCCCGCGTAGTCTAAGCTCCTCTTTCAAGGTGCATGGTGGGAGTCATTAAAAGACTCAAAACTACGAGAGCATGGCCTTTGCCATAGCACCACGTGTTTAAGGTAACCATGCTCTATCCCAAAACAAGTTGTTATCCAAAAGATGCTCTCCTCTTGTAACACCAGTAGGGGTAAGGTTAAGTCCATTAAAATCAACGACACTCCGTCTGGAGTGGTCACTCGACACCAACAGATGGATTCCATCCCCAAGTCGAGAACAAAAAGAGCGGAGGTAAAGAAGACCAGCTCCACCGCACCAACACCTGTGTAACACCGCTTTTTAGAAAAAAAAAAAAAATACCACATAAGAGAATAAAGAGGAAATGAAAGACAAACCTCTCAAAAGGGGATCAGGAATAGGAGTCTCCTCTTGAGCAATGGACTTTCCATTATCCGGACGGGTTACAGGAGGGGGGACCGGCTCAGCTCCGAGAACAACCCGTTCCGTAGTATCGTTAGGATGCCTCTCCGGCCCCTCAAGATCAACCTCTTCGTCCACATCATCGTCAAAATCACCATCTCCAGTGCCAAGAACCCCTGAGTGTTCATCATGGTGCTCTTCACAAGGGTGGGTGGTGGTATTAGCAGAATCATGCGCAGGAATCTCAAGCAAGATATATACCCTTGAGCTTTATTAGGGAAACCACATTATTCAAACCCCTAGAAGCATCCGAATAACCTAGTTCCTGAAGAGGAGTAGTACCAAGGATGTAGAATTCAGGTACTATCTCCCCTACGCCTCTTCGAACCCCTCTCAGGCCCACTGGTACCTTCGGACCCCCTGTTCTTAGTCTTTCTCTTGGCAGCAGCCTGCGCTTTCCTTATCCGGGTGGCCACTATCTTTGGATCTGAGGTCTCAACCCTCTGTTGAGAGTCCGTTTTACCAGGAATTGTCTCATCGCTGTTAAGTGGAGAGGTAGTATGTTGAGGAATGACGTCTTGGTCAGTCAAGGCCCTCCCAGCCTCGATAGATCATCCGGAGAAGAAAAGGAAGCTTAAGATACTTCCGAAGAATGGGTGATAACTACAAAAAAAAAAACACAACAGTTGAAGAATAAGGAAGAGGAATGAAAACGAAAGTTTGTAAAACAAATACAGAAAATATAAGTGCCCACTCGTTAACGCATGCCCACCGGATCTTTGAAACAAATGATAGAACTTAGAAATTCCCCAGGAGACGCCAGTCCCCCAGTCACAAAAAAGCAGTCCGCCGGAATACCACGAATATCATTGGTTAGGTGGTCAGAGTAACAACGTCAGCCTCAGGTCAAACCACTCTGGGTGGCAAGGTCGCTTATATCTAATCATGATGGCTCCAGCACATAGCATCCGGAAATGGCTCTTCGGTCAATAAAAAGAAGCGCCCTTTCACTTCTTCATACAGGAGACATGTTATCATTCAAGATCTTGCCCGAAAGTCCTTACCAAGCTCTCTTCACGAGGAAAACCATCCCCTTGTATTGCTAAGTTTTATAAAAGACCCTAAACAAACTCCCGTAAGGGATCTAAGTCAAGCATCGACGTACCTACTCGAAGAAGGTCAACCGGGTCAAAACCACAGTGGCACTATTGGGAGATGTGTGACATGATAATATGCCTATCACGGGAAACAAGAAGAAAGGATCGAGAAATGGGTACCCTTAGCCCAGCAAACTCAAAATACTGCTCATAAAGGCCAATGCAATCATTATCTAGACGATCCATGGTCCATTCGGAGGAAACAGCAACAGGATGCAGATCCCTAGGAATTTTATACTTATGAGTGAGGGCTTTCACGTCCGAAGCCTTCATGGTAGAACTATAAGAACCCATGTCACGCTTGCTAGACGAAGAGGTTTCAGCTCGCGACCCCATGTCGACTCGTTCCTACGTCGGACATTTTCAAGATCCGAAGGGAAGGCACTTATAAAGTCGAAAAAGGGAAAAAATATAAGCCTGCTATCACAATAAAGAAAGTACGGCGGGTCCTAGTCGGATGAGTGTCTTGCAACAAAAGACTTTCGAGGCTATGATCTTTAAATTTTTTACACACGGTAAAAAATAAAAAACTACGGACTATTTATAGGCCCCAGATGGGCTTGGGTTCGTCAAATCACAAAAACAGCTGTCAAGGCCCAATCGTGACCGTTGATGGGAAATCGATCAACACGTGTACACACCAAATAAAGAGACGTCCGAGGATCATTCAACCACCAAACAGCCACAAACACCATACCCACCACCTGTCCACAACCAAACACCACAAACCCAAACACCCACTAAATACCATACCCGCTACATACCTCCACCACCGTCACCTAACCACCGAAACCTATAGATTTAGTGGGTTGTGGGTGAAGAATATGGAAAGATGGGTCTTTGAATAATAGAGTTTGGATTGGGTTTTTTTATGGTTTTTGAACAAATGATGTATGTACTTTTTGTTGTAAATGTCCGCGTATATGCCGGACAGGCTAGTAGTCCGAGGGGACCACATAAAACCCAAGCAGACTAACTCAAGCCCAATCGAAGAAATCCTAGACCAAGCTACTCAAATCCGAACGGGCCACAAGAGTCCGAACGGGTCATAAAGTTGTAAGCTACCGTCCGCATACATACCGGACGGACCTCACATCCGAACGGGTCAGACGGGATCCGGACGGGCGTACTACATCAACCCAAAAGAAGACAAAGCGTTAGACTCAATAAAGAAGGACACCTCTTCAAACTATTGGATAATAGCAAGCACTTACGCAACATCGCTATTCCAGGAATTAAGGAGCGATGTCCCCAAGGTATACCGGCTCCCAAGACAGTCTAGGTATAGGTCGTCTCCTTCATTCCCAAGGTGTCAAGAACAGTACTTCCAAACAGTACTTCAAGTAGTATAAATACCCAAGCATTTATTACTTGACGGTTAACACATTTCTACGACATACATACATTTATTACTACAGCCTCTTCGGCTACAACATACAGCCCCTTCGGCTTACTTTCAGATACTTACTCTCACACCCGAGCTTGGTCCTGGGTCAACACCCGGGGCGAGCTAACGGGTTTTTTCTCTTACTTTCAGATACTTAGGTGGATTGCTCGACTAGAAGCGTGGGAACATTCCTACTTCCTCTAGAACGGTAAATTACTTAAACAAATTGGCGCCATCCGTGGGATACGTGATTTATATACAGAATGCACTAGTCCAAGAGGCGGAGGATCGTAAACGGTCAAGGACGATCGAGAAGGAACTCCTCCTCTAACGAAAGAACAAATCGAAGGGCACATATCCGCCATGAAGTCTATAATCAAAGAACATAACAAGCGAAACAAAGCTAACCCGATACGGCTGAACTTCGAGACGGAGGACCCAGAACCCAAAGAGGACCGCATTGTGAGGGGAAGGGAGATTGATGACGAAGATTTAAGTAAACCCTTCAAAGAAACATTAAAGACGCCCTTCACGGAAGATATAATCGGAGTTCTCCTTCTTTATTTCTTTTTTATGGTCCAGAGTATAGTTTGACCAAACAAACATCGCATTGTACAACGGGCTCCACTGAATCCCAGCAGGACCTTTGAACGTTTTGTGGGGGCAGCGGAACTCGGGGGAATGGGCCCATGCCAGTATGTGCGAATTTCAGGCAAAACAACTGGAGGGTCAGCCAGGGGGTGGTTCGAAAGCCTTCCTCCCAATAGCATAGACGAATGGTGGAGGCTGAGAGAGGCTTTCACCACTAGATATTCAACCAGGAAAGCGTGTTACAAAGAACCTCACGAAATCACCAAGATAGTGAGGAAAGCTAATGAAACCTTGACGGCATTCAAGGAAAGATGGACCGTGGAGACAGGATTCATCATGGGTGTTCCGGAAGTTATGAAAATTTCATCATTCATGGATTCTGTCAAGTCCCCCGAATTAGCCAAGCGTTTTGCTAGTAGCGTGCCCAAGACAGTCGATGAAATGATGAGACGTTTAGATGAGTTCGTAAGGGCCGAAGAGGCATATGCCCTTGCGGAATTACCGCTAGGAGAATCGCGAGACATCCATCGTCGATTATCTTTCCCGGAGGGGTCGCGAGACGTCCATCACCGACTAACTTTTACAGCTGCCAGAAGAGACGACCGAGACGGTCGGAGCAGCTCGGGAAAGGATTTCCGGAAAAGCGACTATAGGAATTCTCACAAGGGCAGAGACAACTTTAATACCGGAAGACACAGAGATTACGGAGCCCCGTACCACCAAAGGGAACGAACAAACAGACCTGTACCGGTACTTTCGTTAGATTCTTTGACAAAGTGCCCTAAAGAAATATTGGCAACGGAAACACAACTGCAACTACCACCACCAAGACCTGTGGCAAATCCGTTGAGGACGGGTGACCCGGATAAATACTGTGATTATCACCAGGACAAGGGTCATCACACAAATGACTGCATCCAGCTGAGAAAGCAACTAGAAATCGCCTTAGAATCAGGAAAGCTTAATCATCTGATGAAAGATCTAAGGCAGAGGGTGGAAAGGAGACAAAATAGAAACCCTCCGGTGCAGAAGGTTATTAACATGGTCAACGTTCACTCTTCTAAAAGGAAGAAACGAAAAGACCGCGAAGCAACGGAGTCTTGGATGAACACTCCTATCTCTTTCCCGCCAATTATGACGGATGATGCGTCGGACGAACCGCTGATAATAGAAGCAGAAGTTGAAGGATATCTTGTACGAAGGGTCTATGTGGACGAAGGGTCATCAGTGGAAGTCATGTTCGAGCACTGCTTCGAGAACCTCCCGGAGAAGGTGAAGGCCGGACTCAGGAAAACTAGAACTGATTTGGTGGGTTTCGCAGGAGAGGTATCGAAGCCGTTGGGAAAAATTGACCTGGAAGTATGCTTTGGAAACGAAGGGTTGAGCCGGAGGACATCAATGAAATTCATAATCATCCGCGCACCATCCCCTTACAATGTAATACTGGGAAGACCAGGTCTGAAGATACTACATGCCATCCCATCAACTATTCATTCAATGATCAAGTTCCCAACTCCAAAGGGAATAGCTACTTTGATCGCTCGAACAATCACAATTGCTGAGTGTCGGAAGAGGGAAGAGAAGCAGATGGTAAAGGAAGAAACGCCCCAAGAAGAAGAGGGCGTGGACGTTACCGAGCAAATAATTGTCAATCCCAGCTTTCCCGACCAAATGGTCACCATTGGAGGAAGACTCTCCAAAGGCTGTAAGGAGCAACTGACAACTCTTCTAACAAGCAACATGGAGGTGTTCGCTTGGGAACCTGCCGACATGACTGGGGTACCTCGGAAGGTCATAGAACACGCTCTCAATGTAAACCCCTCTCTCGATCCAGTATGTCAAAAGAGAAGAACCTTCTCTCCAGAAAAAAGCGGGGCAGTCACCAAGGAAGTGACCGAGTGGGTCAAAGCGGGGATAGTCCGTCCGGTCAAATACCCGACGTATATCTCCAACCCAGTGTTGGTCAAGAAGTGTGACGGATCTTGGAGAATGTGCATCGACTTCAAAAACCTGAACTCAGCATGCCCAAAGGATTATTATCCTTTACCTAACATAGACTGCAAAGTCGAGGCGGTCATGGGTTTCAAGTACAAGTGCTTCTTGGATGCCTACAAAGGGTATCATCAAATCCAAATGGCAAAGGAGGACGAGGAAAAGACAGCTTTTTACACGGAGCAGGGAACCGTTACTGTTTTACGGGAAGGGCCGTTCGGTCTAAAAGAACGCAGGGGTCCACTTATCAAAGGCTGTTAGACTCGACTTCCAAAGCCAGATAGGAAGAAACTTGGAGGCATACTGTGGGATGATATGGTAATCAAAGTACGGAAGGATTAAACAATGCCTCTGCTGAGCGTATAGCAGAACGTTTGAGAAGGTTTGAGAAAAACAATAAACATGAAGCTAAATCCCAAAAAGTGTTCATTTGGAGTAGAGGAAGGTAAGTTCCTAGGGTACATGGTCACTTCGGAGGGCATCCGAGCAAATCCTAAGAAGAGAGAAGCTATATTAGGACCTTCAGTCCCCTTAAAAAGCATTGAAAGGATGCAAGAAGCCTCAGTGGAAACTAGTTCTTTAAATCGTGAGTCTTGGCAAATCAGCCGAAAGGGCCCCTCCCTGTTCTGTTCAACACGCTGAAACAACATAACGACAGGAGAACATGCACTCGAATTCCGATAGACCACGGAAGCCGAAGGAGGCCTTTCAGCAGGAGGAGGAAGAACTGATTTTGTCGCTGTCCTCGCTGACACCACATTTGCCCGGAAAGAGACTTTATATGCTTACTAGACGGTGTCTAAGGAGGCTGTCTCCGCAGTACTCTTGACAGACCGGAATGGAAGGCAATGTCCCGTACAGTACGTGAGCAGAACACTAAACGAGGCTGAAAGGAACTACTCCCCGTTGGAAAAACTAGCTCTTTCATTGGTTAACATGACAAGAAGGCTAAGGAGGTATTTTGAAGCTCATCCGGTACAAAGTATACGGAATCAGCCTCAAATCAGGAAAGCATACTCAGTAGGACAGAAGCTTCGGGGAAGCTGGCTAAATATGCAGTAGAAATAGGGACATACACACATCTGACCTTTATACCTCGGAAATGCGTATAGGGTCAATTCCTTCTCTGACGCTCCAGATGGAGAAAGGGAAGATGAGTATTTCCAGAGTCCGGAGGTCCCTCCAGAGATAGACGACACAGAGACGTGGACCCTTTATACCGATGGGGCAGCCAGTTCAAAAGGCTCAGGAGCCGGTCTTATTTTAACAGGACCTAGTGGAGTGGAATATGCTTATGCCCTCCGATTAACATTCGCCAGCACAAATAACGAGGCAGAATATGAAGCCCTCCTAGCAGGGCTACGTATAGCGCGAATGATGAATGTCCCACAGATAGAGGTCAAGGTAGATTCCAAGCTCGTGGCCAGTCAGATTAATGGGATATATGAAGCTAGCAACGGATTCAATGGGATCAACATACTAGCTCCGCAGAAAAGCTGAGAGTACATCTCCGAATTTAAAACCTTCTCCATTGAAAAACATACAGAGGAAAGTTAATCAGAGGCTGATGTACTTGAGCAAGCTAGCCACCGTGCCGTTTCCTTAACCCTTACAAGGAGATAATTGGTCGAGGACCCTGATTGAATGGTCGGAGTCCAAGAAGTACAGGCTAGTAGAAGAGGAGGGAGATAACTGGAGGACTCCAATCGTCTCAGAATGCTTGGAGGAAGGCATAGTACATTCCGATAAGCAACGAGGCACGAGCTCTGAGATGCCAAGATAGGCCAGATACAGATGGATGTCGGAGGTCCTATATTCAAAAAGGGGTATTTAATCCCTAGTGAGTGATGTGTAGGACCTTCTTCAGGCAAAATTACGTCATTTCTGGGGAATTCACATGGGATCTTTGCTGGAATGCATATGGGTACCTAGAGCCGGTGTGAGGAGGCAAGAGAGCAAGGTTAATATGTGGCCCACCATGCATGCAGACGCGCAAAAGCCAGAGGTAAGACTAGTGTGACTCATGTCAGATTTCGAAGCCCGATACCAAGACTTCCTCGATAACATCATGACGGCCCATCATGGCCCGTGGCCTTTCTATCAATGGGTATGGACATACTTGGCCCGACTAACTCGCCAGGGGAGGAGCTAAAACTTCGTAGTCGTGGACTATTGATTACTTCACAAAGTGGGTAGGGCAAAGCGTTGGTCAAGATACGGGCAAGGAGATATTCCGTTTCGTGATGTGACAAGATCATTTGTAGAATATGGTCTCCAAAGTGTTCATCGTCAACGGAACATGGGGCACAAACTGATTATCCGACACTTAAAAGATGTTGGTGTAAAAGTTTGAGGAGATCTAACAAATGAACACTAAGCGGTAGCTCAATCCGCGGCGCTAACGGTTTGGTGCTCGAAAAGGGCAATCCTGAAGCTGTATGGAAGGGTCAAGAAACCAGGTTTTGGAGGGAAAAGGCAGGATGGGTAGACGAATTGTCCGGAAGTATTCTGGGATCACCGCACTTCAATCAAGCAAAGCAACGGCCTGAGACCCCCTTAAGCCTAAAACTTTATGGGAGTTGAAGCAGGTCGTTCCGGCAGAAATAGGCTATTCCGTCTTACCGAACGTTGATGTGTCAGGAGGAATTTAACGGAAGAAGTGCAACATTTTGTGAACCTGGACTTATGCTAGGAGCGAGGGAGGCTCTCGTCCGCCATACGGAGGCAACAGATACAAGTCAAAATATGGATACGTACTACGCAACAAGAAAAGTACGTCCAGGGGAATTTAGACGGAGAGTTTGTATATCGAAGGATGAGGCAAGTAGAGTGCGAGGAACCAAGGGAAGCTGGGTATCCAAGTGGGAAGGCGCATACAGAGTTACAGAGGCTTCGTGAACGGCTCCTTAACAGCTTGCAGACAAATGGAGGACAAGATGTCCGTGCGAACCTGGCACTGTCGATCAAACTTACGCAAGATGTATTTGTAGGTTTTATTAGTTTATGTTTGTTGTATTTTATACATTGTATATTCAGCTAGCGAAGATGTAATAGCTCGTATACAAGTTTATTGAGGAGAACAATTTTCCGATGAAATGCTAGTTATGTATCATTGAAAAATAAGAGCACACAGACAACAGTCTCAGGGGAAAAATGATAAGGAAGGGCACTGCCCGCCGTCCGGAAAGAAATAAATCCCACAGACAACCAAGTCACAAGGGTATAAAATGTGAAGGAAGGGCCACAGCCGCTCCGGAAAAAATAGATAATACCACAGACAACCAAGTCACAGGTAAAAATGTTAAGGAAGGCACAGCCTCCGGAAAAAATAAATCCCACGACACAAGTTTCACACGGGTGATAAAACATGATGAAGGGAAAGCGAACAGCCCTCCGTTGGAAAAAGAATAAAATTCCACAGACAACCTCATGTCAAAGGGTAAAAATGATAAGGAAAGGCAGCCCTCGGCAAAAGAAATAATTCACAGTACAAACCCAAGTCAAAAGAGGTAAAAGTGATAAGGAAGGGCCAGCCCTCCGGAAAAATAAAATCACGACTAACCATGTCACAGGGTAAAAATGGATGAGGAAAGGGCACTAGCCCCCCTGGACAAATATAAATCCATTCGAATACAAGTGAAATAGAGTAGCCAAATAAGGGAGAAAACAAGGTACGATCATAGGCTAATTTACAAAACAGGCTTGGGACCAGTTAATCAGCCCAAATAGGAGGAAGTTTGTCTAAAAAAAATTACAAACAATTCAAGACCTATCTATTACAAATTACAAAAGTTAAGTCTTCTTAGCCGGGGGAGCTTGGGGACCTCCGGAAGCACGATTAGGGTCTTGAGAAGGACCAGTCTTGGACTTCGAAACCTGTCGAGAGGCTATGTCGTTTCGAAAACCGGCTCGCTCGCGGCTGTCTAACAAGTTTGGGGCAAAGATGGCCACCCCCCGAGCCACCCTTTGGGAGCATCCTTGGGAGGAGGGCTAGGATGAAGTTTTAGAAGATCTTGCACCGACTTCTCGGAAAGGTGAGAGATACGATCCACATATGAGTAAGTCTTGGAGAACAACCCTCTCATACTCAGCATTCATCTTCTTATCGGTATAGCATCAAACATTCATCCTCATCATAATCTCCGAAGCTCGCGCTCTTCGTGACCTCGCCTCAGCGCAGAGACCATTGTCCCCACCCAGTCTGAAGTGCATAGTTGTAAGCGAAAGAGAGAGATTCTGCTAAATATTCATTTGGCGCTCTGTAGAGATGCGCCCACACAGTGGAAGGAGTTTCTTTACAGCATCAATCTTCTCCCTTTGTCTAGGCAAGCAAGGTGGGTCGGAGCTCCTCGTTCTTTTTTTTTTTTTGTTTTCTTTTTTTTATCCTGAAAAGTCTATCATCTAGAGAAACGCCCGTTCAGCATAAACCAATGCAGAGTCTTTTTGAAGCTGGCCTTCTAGGTTTTTCACAGTAGAAGAATGGACCTCATCGGCGCTTTTCAATTGTTGCTCTAACTCTTGGATCCGAAGGGCCTGTTCGGCATTGGTAGCCATTAAACCATCCTTCTCGGCTCGAACAATAGCAAGAGTCTCAGAACATGGGGCATGCTCCTCGCGGAGTTTCCTATGCCTCTCAGATAAAGTGTTGAAGAAGTTCTGAACAACAGTAAAATCCTCTCGAGACCGAACAAGATGACTCCGCGTAGTCTCAAGATCCTCTTTCAAGGCATGGTGGGAGTCATAAAGAGACTCAAACTGACGGAGAGCATGGGCCTGTGCCATAGCACCACGGGTTTAGGTAAACCTGGCTCTTATCCAAAAACAAGTTGTTATCCAAGATGCATCTCCTATTGAACACCAGGAGGGTAAGGTTAGCCATTAAATCACGGACACTCCTCTGGAGTGGTCACTCGACTCCTCTGATGGATTCCCCAAGTCGAAACAAAAAGAGGCGGAGGTAAAGAAGACCCAGCTCCATCGGCACCAACACCTGTGGAACACCGCCTGTTAGTACAAAAAAAAAAATACCACATAAGAGAATAAAGAGGAAATGAAAGACAAACCTCTCAAAAGGGGATCAGGAATAGGAGTCTCCTCTTGAGCAATGGACTTTCCATTATCCGGACGGGTTACAGGAGGGGGGACCGGCTCAGCTCCGAGAACAACCCGTTCCGTAGTATCGTTAGGATGCCTCTCCGGCCCCTCAAGATCAACCTCTTCGTCCACATCATCGTCAAAATCACCATCTCCAGTGCCAAGAACCCCTGAGTGTTCATCATGGTGCTCTTCACAAGGGTGGGTGGTGGTATTAGCAGAATCATGCGCAGGAATCTCAAGCAAGTTATCCCCTTGAGCTTGAGTAGGGGAAACCACATTTTCACCCCTAGAAGCATCCGAAGTAACCTAGTCTGAAGAGGAGTAGGACAAGGGATGTGATCAGTAGCTTTCTCCTTACGCCTCTTCGAACCCCCCTCAGGCCCACTGGTACCTTCGGACCCCCTGTTCTTAGTCTTTCTCTTGGCAGCAGCCTGCGCTTTCCTTATCCGGGTGGCCACTATCTTTGGATCTGAGGTCTCAACCCTCTGTTGAGAGTCCGTTTTACCAGGAATTGTCTCATCGCTGTTAAGTGGGAGAAGGTGTATGTTGAGGAATTGGAATCTTGGCAGTCAAGGCCCTCCCTGCTCTATAGTCATTCGGAAGAAAAGGAAGAGTAATAACTCCGACATGGTGTAATCCAAAACAAAAACAAACGTTAAGAATAAGAGAGGTATATATACAAAGTTGTAAACAAATAAAGAAAAGATAAGTGCCCTATTCGTTACCATTGCCTCGGATCTTTGACAAAGGATAAGAACTTAGGAAATTCACGGGTGACGGCCAACCCAGCACAAAAAGCAGTCGTCGGAATACCACGAATATCAATGGGTTGGTGGGTCAGAGTAACAACGTCAGCCTCATCAAAACCATCTTTGGGTGCAGGGTCGCTTATATCTGAATCATGATGCCTCCAGCACATAGCATCCGGAATGGCTCTTCGGTCAATAAAAAAGAAGCGCCCTTTCCACTTCTTCATACAGGAGAATGTTTCATTCAAGATCTTGCCCCGAAAGTCCTTACCAGCTCTCTTCTCGAAGGAAAACCAATCCCCTTGTTTGCTAAGTTTATAAAAGACCCTAAAAACTCAACGCAAGGGGGGATATGTCAAGGCTGACAGTACAACTAGAAGAGGGTAAACCGGGGTTCAAAACCCAGTTGGCACTAGTTGGAGATGTGTTACATGAAAAGTGCCTAATTCCTGGCAAGATGGAAAGGTCGAAAAGGGTACCCTTAGCCCAGCAAACTCAAAATACTGCTCATAAAGGCCAATGCAATCATCATCTAGACGGTCCATGGTCCATTCGGAAGAAACAGCAACAGGATGCAGATCCCTAGGAATTTTATACTTATGAGTGAGGGCTTTCACGTCCGAAGGCTTCATGGTAGAACTATAAGAACCCATGTCACGTTTCTAGCGAAGAGGTTTCGGCTCGCGATTTCCCCCCTCTTTTTTTTTTTCTTTTTTTCCCCCTTTTTTTTTTTTTTTTTTTTTTTTTTTTTTTTCCCCCCCCCCCCCCCCTTTTTTTCCTTTTTTTTATTTTTTTTTCACGCGTCAACTCGTTCCTCGATCGGACATTTTCAAAGATACGAAGGGAAGGCAACTTATTAAAGTCAAAAGGAAAAAAAGTATACCTGATCACAAGTAAGAAAGGACGAGCGGGTCGAGTCGATGAGGGTCTTTCTGGCAACAAAAGGACGTTCGGCTATATTCTTTAAATTTTTTTTTACACACGGTACAATAAAAACTACGGAAAAGGTGGAGAGATACGATCTACAATAGGTGTAAGTCTTGGAGAACTATAACCTCCGATCATCAGCCATTCATTTCTTATCGGAATTAAGGCATCAAAATACCATTCATGTCCTAATCATAATCTCACGAAGCTCTCTCTTCGGAACTCGCCTCGAGCCAAGACCTTGTCCCCACCCAGAGTGAAGTGCATAGTTGAAAGGAACAGAGTAGAGACTGCTTATATTTCAGATGGCTCGCGCCACCCCCACCACAGTGGGAGGGGAGTTTCTGAACAGCATGCTAATTCTTCTCCTTTTGGCAAAAGCAAGTTGGGTTCCTCGGAGCTCCTCGTTGGTCCGAAAGTCTATTCATAGAAACCCTTTCAGCATAAACCAATGCAGAGTCTTTTTGGGCAAGTTGGCCCTCCAGGTCTTTCACAACAGAAGAATTGAGACCTCATCGGGCTTTTCAATTGTTGCTCTAATCTTCTTGGAATACGTAAGGGCATGTTCGGCATTGGTAGCCATTAGAAACCATCATTCTCGGCTCGAACAATTGCAAGTGTATAGAACATGGGCATGCTCTCGCGGTGTTCTAGTGCCTCTAGAGTGTGTTGAAGAATAGTGCTGAAAACAACAGTAAAAATCCCTCTTCGTGACCGACAAGATGACTGCCGCGTAGTCTCAAGCTTCACTCTTTCTCAAAGCATGGTGGGAGTCCAGTAAAGAGACTCAAACTGACGGAGAGCATGGGACCTGTGCCATAGCACCACTGGAGTAATGTAAACCCGGGCTTATCAAAACAACGGTTGTAATCCAAGATGCATCTCCTCTTGAAAACACGAGGGGTAAGGGTTAGCCATTAAATCACGTCAACTCTTGGAGTGGCCAATCGACTCGCCTCTGATGGATAATTCCCACAAGTAATCGAAACAAAATGAGGCGGAGGTAAAGAGGGACCCAGCTCACCGGCACCCAACACCTGTGGAGACCACCGCCTGTTTAGTACAAAAAAAAAAAAACCACATAAGAGAATAAATGAGGAAATGGAAAGACAAAGTCTCAAAGGGGATCAGGATAGAATAGGAGTCTGCCTCTGGCAATGGACTTTCCATTATCCGGACGGGTTACACGAGGGGGACGGCTCTGCTCCGTGAGACAACCCGTACGTAGTATCGTTAGGATGCTCTCCGGCCCTCAAGATCAACCTCTTTCGTCCACTCATCGGTCAAAATTCACCATCTCCGTGCCGAAGAACCGTCCTGAGTTGTTCAAGCATGGTGCTCTCTCACAAGGTGGGTGGTGGTATTGTAGCAAATCATGCGCGGAATCTGCTAAAGCTCAAGTTATCCCCTTGAGCTTGAGTAGGGGAAAGCCAGCATTTTCACCCTAGAAGCATACGAGTAGACTAGTGCTGAAGAGGAGTAGGACAAAGGGATGTGAATCAGTGTAGCTTTCTCTTATGCCTCTTCGATCCCCCCTCAGGCCCACTGGTACTCTTTCGGACCCCCCTGTTCTGGTCGCTTTTCTTGGCAGCAGCCTGCGCTTTCCTTATCCGGGTGGCCACTATCTTTGGATCTGAGCTCTCAACCCTCTGTTGAGAGTCCGTTTTACCAGGAATTGTCTCAGTCGTGTTAAGTGGAGGAGGTAGTATGTTGTAGGATGACGTCTTGGTCAGTCAAGGCCCTCCCAGCTCGAATAGTCATTGCCGGAAAGAAAGGAAGACGTAAATACTCCGACATGCGTGATAACTACAAATAAAAAACACAACAGTTGAAGAATATGAGAGGGAATTATATACAGAAGTTGTAAACACAATAATGTGAAAAGATAAAGTGCCTCTCGGTATTACCATTGCCCTCCGGATCTTTGAGAAACTCAAAGGAGTAGAACTTAGGATAATTCCCAGGTGACGGCAAGACCGCATACAATAAAGAGCAGTTTCCGTCGGAAAACCACGAATATCATGGGTTGGTGGGGTCAGTGTGAACAACGTCAGCCTTCATCAAGAAACGCCATCTTGGGTGCAGGGTCGGTATATCTTGAATCATGATGCCTCCAGCAACCATTAGCATCCGGAATGCTCTTCGGTCACAATATAAAGAACAAGAAGCGCCCTTTCCTCTTTCTTCATACAGGAGAATGTTTCATTCAGATTCTTGGACCGAAAGTCCTTACCAGCTCTCTTCTCGAAGGAAAACCAATCCCCTTGTTTGCTAAGTTTATAAAAGACCCTTAAACTCATAAACTTCACCGAAGTGGGACTAGTCAAGGCATTCGACAGTCAACTACGAAGTTGGGTGCAAACCGGGTCAAAAACAGTGGCAACTAGTTGGAGATGTTGTACATGAGAAAGTGCCTAATCACGCGCAGAAGAAAGGTCGAAAAGTGGTACCTTAGCCCAGCAAACTCTAAATAATCTCATAAAGCGCCTATGTCAATTCATCATCTAGACGGTCCATGGTCCATTCGGAGGAAACAGCAACAGGATGCAGATCCCTAGGAATTTTATACTTATGAGTGAGGGCTTTCACGTCGAAGGCACTTATGGTAGTAACTATAAGATCCCGATTGTCACGCTTGCTAGTGCGAAGAGTTTCGGCTCGCGATCCGTGTTCAACTCGTTCTCGTCGGGACATTTATCTAAGATCGAAGGGAAGGCAACTTATAAAGTCAAAAAGGGAAAAAAGTATACCTGATCACAATAAAGAAAAGGACGGCGGGTCGAGTCGGATGAGTGTCTTGCAACAAAGGGACGTTCGGGCTTATGATCATTTAAATTTTTTTACACCGGTAAAAATAAAAACTAGGACCTATTTATAGGCACCCAGATGGGCTTGGTGATTCGTCAAAATCACAAAGACAAGCTGTCAGAAAGCCCGCAATCGGTGACCGTCAGATGAGAAATCGACCATCACGTGTACCACACCAAATTAAAGAGACGTTCGAGGATGTCATAATGGTTTTTAGACCCACTGTAATTAATGGTTTTGTCTCATCACATCAGAGGCAAAGTGGATCTCACCTCCTCATAATTTACGACCTCTTGTGCTTCACACCTGTCAAGACGCAAAAAAAAAAAAAAAAAAAAAAAAAAGAGGAGAGAAGTGGAGAAGCGGATGAAAGGAAGAAGGGGTAGGGCAAGAAAGAGCGAGGACCAACGTCTTTGGGACCCCTTTGTCAGCGCAGCAACGTCAAGTATGACTTCATAGTTTACAACTCTAACGCCATCTGGGGGGGACATGGTCGCGTATATGCCAGGACAGGGCTAGTAGTCCGAGGGGACCACATAAAACCCAAGCAGACTAACTCAAGCCCAATCGAAGAAATCAGACCCAAGTACTCAAATCGAATGGGGACACATGAGTCCGAAACGGGTCTTAAAGTTGTACAGCTACGGTCCGCTACATTCCGGCGGACCTCACATCCGAAACGGGTCAGACGGGATCGCGGACGGAGTACTACATCAACCAAAAGAAGACAAAGCGTTAGACTCAATAAAGAAGGACACCTCTTCAAACTATTGGATAATAGCAAGCACTTACGCAACATCGCTATTCCAGGAATTAAGGAGCGATGTCCCCAAGGTATACCGGCTCCCAAGACAGTCTAGGTATAGGTTGTTCCTTACATTCCACAGTGTCAAGTAAACAGTACTTACAAACAGTACTTTTAAGTTAGTATAATTTTTTTTTTTAAAAAAATCCAAGCATTTATTACTTGGACGGTTAACTCATTTTCTACGACATACATACATTTATTACTACAGCCTCTTCGGCTACAACATACAGCCCCTTCGGCTTACTTTCAGATACTTACTCTCACACCCGAGCTTGGTCCTGGGTCAACACCCGGGGCGAGCTAACGGGTTTTTTCTCTTACTTTCAGATACTTAGGTGGAATGCTCGACTAGATAGCGTGGGAACATTCCTACATTCTTTTTTCTGATGCGTGAGATCATAAACTTGGCAAATATTGCACTTTTTCTACTCAGATTTCTTATCCTATTATACTATGTGAAATTGTTTTTCTTTGGTAAATTTTGTAACAACTTTTACTATGCCCTACAAAGTTCAGGCTTTTGTTGTTAGCTTCAAATTATTTGAAAAATGCATTACAAAAATAATAAAGATACATCTTTTTTTTTTCTTTTTCGAGCAAATTAAAAAGATAGTTCACTAGGCCAATGTCAGATTGTGACTTGCCAAACAAAGGGTAACTAACTTATAATATACCAAACATACTACCTCTTATATGTTTGTGTGTTTTGCAGATGATTGCTCTACGACCGAGACCACTTCTACCAACAATGTCGGACCTGTAGATGTCTCTTCCTCAGGTGGTTGTGTACTAGATGCTAACGTCACAGGTTTGTTATTTTTGTTCCCGCTGTCTGAAAGCTGCATAACGGTGGTTTTTTAGTGTTTCATTAGTGGTAAGTGTAGATATATCAGTTCTTATACATTTTACTCTACAGGTGAGTGTAGTAGTAAAACTACCACCTTTAAGGAAGATGTAAACGTCCCTGTTGTCTCTACTTCGGACCATTGTACGCTACAGGCTGATGTCACGGGTATGTTTGTCTAGCTTCCATTTTTTAAAGTGCTTTTTTACTATATCCAGTAGCCCAAACAAGCTTGCTTTCACGGCTTTGACCGGGAACCAAACCAAAGAACTAACAATAGATACCCATTGTTTTGGACTAGGTGTTGCGAATAACGTACCCGCCAGTGATCCTGTCACATGTGATATGAACCCAACCGGGCTTCAAAGACCTACGGGTAATTATCAGTACCACAGACGTTTTTTTTCGGGAGCGATCAATGTGTTTCAATTTTTATTTAACAACTTTCGTTACGATCACAGGTCCCCCAGTCGGATATGTGCATCTTGGAACCTGTGATCAGACATACCAACATTGTGGCGCCCGTTTCTGGTACGTAGGACGCATAAGAAAATCCTAGGAACGCACGCTCCCGAAGTATCATCGTTGTTGCCGATGGGAGCCTGTGTTGTTTTGCGCACATACAAGGTCTATCCAGAGTACATTAAGCTGCTACTTAGAGATCGCCATTTTCTAGAAAATATTTGTTTTTGGTTTTAACGAATTCGAGTCGTTGGATTCCATGGACAGTACCAAAAAGGTATGATCTCGAAACGCGTGCCTTCTTACTTTGGTATTACAAAAATAATGAACAGACTTGGTTTCGTACACTTTGTTGTTGATAGATATTCTGTATTTAAAAGTTTATGTCGATTCGCAAAAAAATAAAGTCCCGCCGCAACGCGCGGGCTATGATACTTTTTGTTATAATAAATGTGCATGTTCAAAGATAAAACAATGTCATTGTCAATAAATTTCACACTCATATGAGTAGATTCAATTCCTGGATTAAATTTAGTCGTGTTGTTTCGTGGCACACAAATTTTAACATATAAATCGATAATACACTCGCAACATAGAAGAGATCGTTACAAAACAAGGATTAACTAAATCTCATATTAAAAAAAAAACGACCTTAACTATCACAAACACTACCAACAAGACCTACAACTCCTAACCAAACTAGAGATAAACACAACAAAGATCAAAATTCAAGCGATGAATAAGTACTTCTTGGACCATTCTAAAACGTGAGGTTTAAAGTTTAATTCCTGCTAGGTACAAACAACACTAAAATGGCTACGCCAATCTCCTGAAAATGGAGGGCTTTACCTGGTTTGAGTATGTGTGACGGTGGGTTTAAACCCCGTAGATTAATCGGGCCAAAGGTCGGAAATCATGGTTAAAAAAAGATAGGTACTTTTTGAGCTTCCTCACCAACGTACATTGCTCTGCAAGATCCTCTTTCAGCTCATTCCTAGCCCTCAACATACCAAGAATGACATCCAATGCTATGTGGCACATTGATGGGTCCACCCATCCTATGAAACATTTGGATCCCTGGATCATAGAGACAAGACATAATGAATGTAAACAAAATGATCGTCACTAAACGAACCATAAAAGGAGGCTTACCAGAATTTATAAAACCCTCTGCCTGCCAGGTTTTTGACGTGTCGAAGATGTTTTGATGCACGCTTGTTTACCACACCCACAAATGACAATCTTTTCTAGTGTGTGCTCTTAAGTGCATGTTTTTTTAATCGATGTGTGTTATGTGCTTGACTAAAATATGTGGTAGATAACATAATTCAAGACGCAAGAAAATCGATTGGAAATTAGTTCTGGTGTAAACCAGGGTTTCTCCGAAAACGATATTAGTGGAAGACGTGAATAGTGTAAAGACCGAATTACCCCTCACATGAAGGGGTCTATCAGGGAAAGTTAACGAGCGTTAGTGAAAAGGATCCCGAATGTTACAAAATATTAACAACAATGATATTTTTTGTAATTAATTATTGGAAGTGACTGCAAGTGAAAAAAAGAAACCAATATGACAAAATTGTAATTACCTTTTTAGGTTTAATTGATCCTGAAAATGCATTCAATCTGTCATATTGTTTTTGTACGTGTGTAG
Source organism: Tanacetum coccineum (assembly GCA_026074375.1). Taxonomy (NCBI): domain Eukaryota; kingdom Viridiplantae; phylum Streptophyta; class Magnoliopsida; order Asterales; family Asteraceae; genus Tanacetum; species Tanacetum coccineum. The sequence continues at coordinate 33,616 of BQNB010029169.1, forward strand.
TCATTTTTGTGCTATTAAAACAAAACAGTGTGTAGCAATTGAAACCTAGTATGTATTTTGTAACTTGTCTACACTCATGTGTAAAATCGCTCATTCGCAGCGCGCACACTTCAAGTGTTTGAAATTAGTAAAGATAGGAATCGTCAACAAAATTCAAAATAATAATCAATATTGTGAAATTTTTGTGTTTTAATAGAGGGAAACAAAAAGGGGAATATGGTCACCCGCAATAGAACCAAGTTTAATTAGTGGTCTCCATTGATACCTAAAACTTTAGAATTAAGTCAAAAAGTACCATTAAAGTTTCAAAACTGTTTCATTTTGTGCAATTTTCCAAAACTGGTGTGCTTAAAGTATTCATATATATGCATTAATATGTTGTGCATTAATTTTAAAGACCCACGCCCTGGATTTAACTAATTACAACCAACTTTATGTATAACCCGTTAATGCATGATTAAACATAAACAATAGCCACAAAATAATAACCAAGTTTGAGAAGTGTTCCGTTTAAGTCACTCTAACATAATATTTGGGCTGGAAGACACGGTCGGAAAAATTGAAAGTTGTCGGCTCTATGATAAGTTTATTAATGTCATAACTAGGGCGGGGTCACGATCCGAAAATTGAAACCTGTCCTTACCAAGATCGACGCAAGACAGTGAGACAAAACTCGCTTTGGTACAAAACACGGTGAGAGTCAAAAATCTGACAAAATGGCACCAAGAAGTATGCCAAGTGGTGTAGTGATGATGCTGTTATGAAGACTTAGAAGTAGTGGAAGAAGCTTTGGAGTAGACATACATAGACTATATGGCAACAAATGGTGATCATGATATTTAGGGGAATATGAATCCAAAACAACACCAGTTACATGACCATGAACAAAAATAGAGTTCCCTAAGTTTCAGGAATGATGTTAAAGGGTTGGATATTCAGATGGATACAATTTTCTCCATTATGAGATTCATGATAATAAGGTTAAATACTCATCTGTGTGCATTTGTTTGATATTGCTTTATTGTGGCATAGACAATTCATCAGGCTAAATGGTGAAAATGTGAGTTGGGACTGTGTTAAAAATGGAAATTCTTTAAAGATTTGGTACTGTTGTTTTGATGATCGAAAGATTAAGTACCATCTAGTGCTAAGAGTATCAAGATGCTATGACCTAGTTGTAGTAGGGGTTGGATGTTGTGAAGACTGCGTTAGTTTGTATCATTTGGTGGTAATGCCATAGTAATTAAAATGGGTAGATTATTTTTAATCTATCACCTATCATATCATAATAGTCTGTGTATCTAAGAATTAATAAATATCTATGCTTAATATAGTTTTAATGATTTTGTTATATTTTATTTTTTTTAAACAGTTAATTAATCATATAATATGAATTAACATAATTTTCTATTAATAATTTACTTAATTAATTTTATCAATAAATTTATAATTTTATTATACATTATATCCAAATACATAATACTCCAAAAATTTTTGTTTGTCTACCTTTCCCCTATTTTTTTATCCCCCCCCCCCTCCCCCCCCTTTTGGGGTGTTACATCCCCAAATTGCCCAATCAGTACAGGAATGGTTGGTATCGCTGGTGGTGGTACTGGTTATAGTAACGACTATCCAACTCTATGATTATTGGACTGGGGAACACATGTTGTACATGATTAATGTATATTTATAAACACTTCATAAAATGATAAGTAAACAAAAATATCATGTTATTGATAAAAATTAATAGAACAAATAATAGTTCTTAGACAATGTTAGTATGCGTTATTACGGTTAGTTTGAACCCGTAACGAAACCTAGAAAAAAGGGGAAAGGAAAGGATATAAAAAAAATCGAGTTGAATCCATATAAAACCAACCGACCGACCTGCTTATATATAGAGTGTCAAGGTTAATTAAACCTTACAAAATCGATATTATTGTGGTTGAAAAAGCTAATAATAATAAGAATGGCTGGTGCGAGTGTGTATATTCCGGTCAGATTCTAGAAGAGAAGTGAGAGTTAGCGGTTAGACAGCTTCGAGAGATGCGACTGATATTCTCGATATTTCTAAAATGCGAAAACAAGCTCCCCTCATCTTGCGCTTGATTATCGCTGTTAGTAGCTTTTTCATCTTTTTTACCTTTTATTCAATTCAGTTGTGTTCTGCTTATTTAGGTCAAGTATTTGTGTTTTAGCTTATTATTATTATTCTTATGTGGATCTATTAAAATAGGATTAGTTAGGGTTACTCTAAGAAGATTGCTTATGTTTTGCTTGTTGTTTTTTTTCACCTTTAAAATAGAACTACTTATAAAGTTATTATGGAGGGGTGTTTCGGCTAAGCTTATGAATTGGGCTTATGATTTTGTTATATATAGCGGTTATATGGCTTATTATATCATGACCTCAAAAACTCTTGTTAAGTGTTTTTGGTTTCGCTATCATCGCTCTACTTAATTAATATAAATAAAAGTCATTTTATAGAATATTTCTTATATAGTCGCCACACCCCTTCTCGTATAGTAAGGAAACAAAGTTTGGACACCTTATCTAAGCTCATAAGCTTAGTCATATAGCTTAGCCAAACACTTTGAGTGTTCGGCTATTTACACATAGCAAAGCCTCATGAGGCCTACATATAAAGCTTAGCCAAAAACCCCCACAGCCCTTGTAGGGAGTGGTTGGTGGTTTATAACCTAGCTTGTCACCAAACATACCAAATTACTTTGGAAAATTAAGTGTTGTATTCGAATCAGCTCTATGTTAGAATCTCCTTCTGAAATTCCTAGATAAGCAGAAGAAAACTGCTTTTGATTTAAAATAAGCACAAACAATAAGTAATTACGGACATAACTTTTATATTGTGTTTTATTGAATTAGACAAGTTCGTAATGAGATAAGTGAGTTTGGATATGGAAGAGATATAACGAGGTTAAAGTTGGATATAAATTTATCATAAAACCTGATAATTATAAGTTTAAACTTTAAACCCTCACCTAACAATCTAGACCCAAGTGGGCTTATATTGAAAAGCCGATAGACGAGCAGTTTGCGATAAAACAATGTGCAATTAAGCAGAAAAACTTGAGATTGCGGGTAAAATTTTGTGTTGTTTTGGATTAGAGAATATTGTTTAGTTTTGTAATGAGATAAGTTTGTTTGGATAATAGAAGCCCACTATAGTGATAATAATAGGACTTATATAAGTTCTACAAGAAAATAAGCGCAGAAAATTGGGATTGATAAGATGAATCAAATAAATGTATTCCTAACCTACCCCCAAAACTAGCTTAATGTATGTAAAAAGCTGTATCTATAGGAAGTCTCGCTTGAAAGTTTAAACCATGGCTTATGGCCTACGGTTTAGCTTATTGGATAAGCTTCTCCAAAGCTTATTTGATAAGCTACGTATCTATTACTTAATCATTTATTTATTTTGAGCTTATCGCATTTCGGATTGGTCGTTTAGGCTTATTGGGCCTAAAAGCCCAATAAGGGTCCATTTATGGTTTCAGCTTATTTTTATTACTTAATGGAGCGTATAAACGTTTATTATTAATATCGTAACTTAGATGGGAATATAGTGATTTGAGAAAAGCGTTGAAAGTGTTTTAGGAATTAAAGTCTATGACTTTGGAAAATTATTATTTACGAACGGGTCATGTCAAAATTTCATGAAAACTATATACTTAAAATTATTTGTGATATCTTATATTTAAAAACTGTTCTAAAACATATTATTTATAAATAATAAATAATACATATATGTTAGGATTAATAAAAGTGACGATCTTATTGAGATAAAAGTCTTGTAATAAATAGAGAAATAATATTGTGTAATAGGTTAGGTGAAAGGCTCGTGTCTAAAATAAAGTCACGAGACCCGATAAATAGTTAAAGTCTAAAAAACAAGAGCTCAATGCTCATTCTTGTAATTGGGTATAAATACCCCACCACCACCTCATTTGTAAGGTGTGTCTTGTGTGTGTTTCTAAGAGTCTCCTAAGTGTCTTCTAATCTCATTCTTATATTTTCTTTAATCCTCCTCCTCCCTCTTTATCTCTCTAGATTAAATACTTTATTGCTTATTGATCCTGAATTCAAGACCTCACAAGTGGTATCAGAGAGCGATTAAGTGTTGTTTAAGAGAGCTTATTCGGACAGCTTATCACGTCAGCTTATTCCGACAGCTTATTTCGAGCTTATTTTGAGCTTATTCGGTCCTGATCAGCTGTGTTTATTCTGGTTTTCGTGTCATTAATTACTGGTTAAGTGCTTATTTTGTTTTTAGCTTATTTTCGTAAGCTTTTTCTAGTCAAAACTGCTTATTTTTGGTCAAAAGGTCAAATCAGCTTATTTTGTACTTATTTTACTAATTTCAGTTGTGTTTTATACAACTAAAATTGATTGCTTACGGTTATATCGTAAGAGACGTGGCAACATTTGTCACACCCCGTAAATTCCCGGTTAGTATCCCGACCCATTCCGGTCATCTACTTTTAAATTTTACATGTTACGTTTAAATCTGACAATTTACCAGGGAAACTAAGCGAAATCAAGATGTTGACGACTATCAGGGCAATTTCAGCGATTTTGAGACTAAATTGAGAATCCGATTAAGTTTGGGAACCGATAGTGTAAATTACTCTTTTTTTATAGATGAATATGTACGTGTCACAATGTATGTACAATACAAATATTTTGCATGTTTTTGTTAGTTGAAATTTAAGATCTATACCAAACTGATTTGAATAATCTTGTGTCACATACATATATACTAGGCGTGTACTTATTTATAGCCACGTGATTTTATAGCGGCAAGTATTTATGGTTGAGATATTTCTAGTTAAGTGTTTTATGTAAGGTTTAGCAATTGACGTAGGCAATTCTACATCCTTTGACAAACCCACCTTTATATAGATAGTAGATTCATCTCATAAGCATCATTCTTATTCGTTATTAGTCCATAAGACCACCTTTCATCATTATTAGCACATTACACTTAAAACACATTACATCAAACCATACAAAATCATTACATACCTTAAATGGGTCAATTTAGGCTTAACCACAAACTTGGCTAGTTTGCTAAACTAGCCTCTAATCTACTTCTTAGTCCGTATTCATGCTAGACTACCAATACTCCGTATTCATACTTCTGAATATGCCAGATCCACTTCTTATATCAATACACCGTATTCATCTTTACCAATACGCCGTATTGGTTTTGGCAGACATATACTTAAGTCCCTTTGGTACATTTAGACTATTAAAGTCATAGTCAAACTAACCCAATGGCCTTAAGTTCCTTAAGTTCATATTACCCTTTTATGGTTTGTTTACTTAATCTTAAAAAGCTCTTTTTAGTTACTTCGATGAACCTTCTGTCTCCGCTTTGGTTACTGCATATGCGTAGGAGCAAAATTTCTCACCTTACCTATTCCTTTCTAAAATGTTCACTCGTTTTGTGATCTGGTAGCTCTCGTTTTGTGTATCTCGGGCTTTCTGATATTCTTACGAATCATGACTGTTGTAGCTTGTAGTGTGTACAAAAAAATTATCCTCCTAGAATGTCACATTTTGCTTATTATTTTCTAGAATAGTCGTTGTTTCTTGTAGAAATATGGTTTAGACCCTAGAAGAGTCTAAATGTTAAGCTGTAGTGCTGTACTCTATAAACTCTTATGGATTTGGTATTGGTACCAATTTGTATCGGATATACATCTTATATATCATGCTTAATCAGGTCTGGGACAAGTACAGCTAAAATTGGGAGACTTTAAAAGCTCCCTATCAAATTTTGAGAAGGTTTTGGATGCTTATCCTGAAAATTGTGAGACATTAAAGGCAAGTCAAAATTTTATTTAAGCGGCTTTGCTACTATTTATTTTATCTCCATATATCTTCATAGTGACTGATTTGGACTTCTTTGATGCAGGCTGTTGCTCACATATATCTTCAGCTAAATCAGACTACCAAGGCTCATGAAGCTCTGAAGAAGGCCATCAGAATTGATCCACGTGATCCTGAGGTTATATTATTTGATGAAACATCTTGTTTAAAACTGAAGAATCTGGCCATACTCGAGAGCTATTTGACTAATCAAATAACTTAAAACTCTAGAAAGTTGTATGAGATAAACATGGTCAAATTCTTGATTGCTAGTTTGCTATTGCTGCTAACTTTTGTGTTTGTGTAACTATGGTGGCAGGCTTTTCTAGATCTTGGAGAGTTGTTAATTTCAACCGACTCTCGAGCTGCTTTGGAAGCATTTAAAACCGTAAGAAACGAAATACTTTTTCTTCTTTGCTATCAGACCACTATGGAATTAAACTTGCTGCAGCTTTCTTTCTTCGTTTTCAAATGTTTTGAGAGTAGATGGTTTAATGTATATATCCATGCTTTGCATCCTCGACCCTCAGTTTTAATTTCTTCGCTTTACTTCTAACTAGCTTTCTATGTTATTTTCGCAAGCACATAACCTTGTGAATGATGTTATTGTTATAGGTACGCAACCTTTTGAAAAAATCAAATGAAGAAGTATCGGTTGAGCTTCTCAACAATATCGGCGTTCTACATTTCGAAAAAGGAGAGTTCGAGGTATGCTTCTTCTCCAACCGTTCACTTTTTTAGAGTTCATCATTTAATACTGTGCCTAATGTTCCCCTTCATTCTTTGTGTTTTTGAATTCAGCTTGCCAAACAAACTTTTAAGGAAGCTCTTGGTGATGGAATATGGGTCAAGTTAATTGAGAGTGAACCACAGTCCGACTCTATTGGAGCATCGGATGATCCTATCCAAAAAGCATTAAACCAACCCATGGATGCAAGTGTAGCTGCTCGAATGTACGCAGTTGTTCCAAGATATTGAAAAGGCTGGTGTTGCAGTAGAATTGCCATGGGACAAGATCACAACTTTGTCCAACCTTGCGAGACTGTTTGAGCAGTTGCATAAAACTGAGACTGCTAGCTTATTGTACCGCCTGATCTTATTTAAGGTAATTCTCCAAGTACCAAGTGATTATATCATTTTTGGATCTGATTAAAATGACGTTTGCATATTGATTTATTCTGTCTTTGAGCCTCAGTTTCCAGAGTATGTAGATGCTTACTTGAGGCTTGCTGCTATTGCGAAAGCACGGAATAATGTTCCTTTAAGCATTGAACCGGTACTTAAGCTCTTTCCAGTGACATTGTTTACATTTACCTTTTCTTGCATACTGTCCAAAAGACATAGTTTCGTTACACTTTTGGTCCAAAAGACATAGTTTCGTTCCACTTTTAGTCCAAAAATTTTAGTCCAAATTTACGGAATTGGACTAAAAGTGGAACGAAACTATGTTTTTGGACCAAAACCAAACCTTTTTTGAATTTTGGACCAAAAGTGAAAACGCACCAAACCACAAGGACCAAAAATGTACTTAACTCAATAATAAATAAATCGGGTGCAGGTTTGAGGAGGTATGGACTGTAGTTTCGCGTAAGATGTGGTTGCCATGATACCAAAGAGAAACATTGTTGCAATATTGGAGAAGTCAACAAGCGTGCCATTATCGCCCCTGATATCAACTCCATCCTAGAAAACTTGAAGGACTTATGATGGTTCTACTTCTTTTTGCTCTATAATTTTTTCTTTTACACATGGACAAACTTGATGAAGTTTTGACTTGCACACAGCTCATGATTATTTTTACAAATTTTTTCTCGAGGACTATATTTTTAAGAGTTATTCAACTTTTTGAACACAATTGCATAATTTTATCAGATAGGAACGAAAGAAGTTGATATAATGCTGATTTTATTTTACGTTTGAAATGATACTACAGAATTTGCTTGCAGCTTTGTATTATAAGAAATCGCTAGCTACACAAGAAATGATCCGGAGGTCGGGGAGGATTGAACAAATGTTTAACCATATTATTAGAGAGAAAGGAAAAAGATGGGAAGAGGTGTGTGTCTAGAGAGAGAAACAAGAACACACACTCTTTTTACAAAATGAATCCTCACCCCTCCATGGAAGTATGGAGGGGGTATTTATAGGTCAAGACACATTCTAACTTATACAATTGTCATAACTAGTCCCTGTGTGTCTTACCTTTAGTAAACTAATGTAATTCCAGATATGTTACCATATTTTAAAAGCTAACAATCTTCCCCCAATATGTGGACATATGAAATTACTTACAATGTTCCTATCTTGTACAAATACAACATAAATAATGTCTTCCAAAGCGCTTCCAAAGCTGAAGATGTCTTCGAAGTTCTCCTGGTCTTGAAACTTGTACTCCAGCTTGGATCTTCATTGTCTTTACTTGTACAGGAACCATTGTAGTATGCATGAACTGGATTAACTTCCCCCCAATTCATGCAGCATGTCTCAAAAAGCTTTCTTCATAGACTCCTTTTTGGCGAAGTTTCTGAATCAGCTTCCCCCCAAACCAACATCCCTATCTTAAGCAGATTCTGAAACTTTGTTGTAGCTTGAACAATCTTCTACTTGTCATTGACGTGCACAGCGGAATTTTGTAGAAGTCAAACCACACCAACGACCACTGCTTCTTGTCATTAGGGCTTGGTGAATATTCGTTCGGGGGTGCATGCGAGAAATCAGCATCAATTCTTCTCACATATGCAGTATACTTCATAAACCATGCTAAGTAAAGTAGTATACACTACTTCCCCCTGGAAGTTGACATGGTAACATCAAAGTCAACTAAGTCCCGGATGTACACATTTCCCCCCATGATGGTTGCGAACTCTCGGAAGCATCATTGTCGTGTACGTCCATATACTCGAGAAGTTCTTGTCTTAAGCACAAATCTTGAATCCCAAACGAAGCATTACCCTCTTGTCTTCAGAAACCGTAGAGGAGATGAAGCAAGAATCAAAAAAACTTGGTATAATCAAGGTCTTGTATATGAATGTCGTTGTAGAACTTTGAGAATTTTGCTTAGACTGTGAAGTACCATTGTCTTGGAATCCCGTGAGAATTGCTGATTACATCTCAACCTTTAAACTCTCTGGCTAACTTACCAACCTCGTATTCTGTCGGCTATTGCTGTGATCACTTGGTGAAGTAAACCCGATATACCAAACTTGAAAATGAAGTAAAATCCCCCAAATTTGTTACTTAAGCTTGCACTGTTGTTGATTGAAGAACGGTGCAAGATTAAATCTATAAGTACTCTATACCCAACCAGAAAAGTATAAGAAGTACAACACCTCTTGAAATTATCCACATCGTCTTCTGCGTGTGACACTGAGTACTACAATGTAACTCCTTTAAGTGATAGTTAACCAGGTCTGCAACCAACCACCCCTGACTGCTGGTAACTAGATAATGCAAGTCTCAATCATAACCGTTGTACGTTCAAGCAAGTCATCAATCGATAGATTGGGTTTAAAGAAAAGGGGTAGCAAATAGAAGGAAGTCTCGATGATGAAATAAGTAGACGCCTTCGTGAAATCCAACTTCAAGCTCAAATAAGGGATACCAAATCAACTTCGTGATCACTTGTCATCGTAATCCGAATCTTTAGCCGTTTTGACGTTGTAGTGAATCTTATTCGGATCGTTTTTAGTGTTATGTATCGTGTTTGTTGTGTTGTTGAAATCAATTAACGTTCACGGGATTTTACAATTCTATGACTTAAACCGTAAAAAGAATCGACTTTTACGGGATTTTACTAAATCAAGAAAAAACCGTGAATAAAAAATTAATTGTTGTTGGTGAAATCGTTGTTGTTGTCGTAGAACTTGAACTTTTGTTAACGATTTGTTGAGCAAAACGATGAACGGTGGACAAATTTTGAACTTTGGAGGACTATTGTTGAAATCGTAGCAATTAAGGACTAATGGTGAATTATACTTTGAACTTTAAGTATAAATAATCAAACAAAGACTAATCTTGAATTTATCTTTAAGTCCAGGGGCTGAACTTGTAAATTTCCAATTTTAGTCAATTAATATGCCGCATTTTCTCTCGTTACTGAATTGTCTTCTACGTTTGAATTTGATAAAAATGAAACGTATGAATTTTTCATCTCACAATGTGGTACGGTTATCGTCGTTAACAAATAAATACACCACGTTGATCGAAACGATGTCATGAACACAATGATATAATTCTTAAGTCCCGTAGATTAACGACACTCGAAACCGAAAAAACCGAAAAACTTGATAGTTCTGGCACAACTAGGAATAATTACTCGTCGTCCAACTCAAAGAATGATTCGTTCGGTCCTTCTCATGATACTCGTTCGGTGGTCCTAAATATCAACTGGTTCGGTTGTTGTTAAAAAAAACTAGTTCGGTTGCCTTTAAAATGAACTCGTTCGGTGGTCCTAAATAACAACTGGTTCGGTTCCTTCTCAAAGGATCTCGTTCGGTTCTTGCTAGACAAGTGACTTGTTCGGTTGATGAGTCTTGAACTCGTTCGGTTCTTGATGAGGAAACTAGTTCGGTTCTCAAGTGTGTGACTAGTTCGGCTCTTCCTTGAAGAAACTAGATCGGTTGATTTTGAGAAACAAACTAGATCGCGTGGTTTGTAAAAACTGAATCGGTTGAGACCAAATATCAAACACCTTGAATGCACGTTTTTCTTCTCTCCTTTTTCTAGTCGTCTTCTTGCCCAGAACCACCAACACCTTCTCGTCCTTGTCTCCGTCTTGGTATCGTCCTTGTAGTCTTGTCGATGTCCTCAACAATGAAACACCAAAAAAAATGATGGAAAAAGATGTAAAAGACATGAAACTAAAACGAAAGAAGAAACGAAATGAAAAACAATGAAACAAAACAGAAACAAATGAAACAATGATTGGAAACCCAAGACGATTTAAGCCTAAAATAAATGAAAAGAAAAGAATTGAAAAAAAATATGTCGAACATGAATAAGCTCAAAAATAAGCCACCACAACAAAACAATAAACACAACACACACGAATACAATACACCCCCGGTTAGCTCTTGATACCAATTGTTAAAATAAGAAACACTAGCTAAACAAGAAATGATCCGGAGGTCGGGGAGGATTGAACAAATATTTAACCATATTATTAGAGAGAAAAGAAAAAATGATGGGAAGAGGTGTGTGTCTAGAGAGAAAAACAAGAACACACACTCTTTTTACAAAATGAATCCTCACCCCTCCATGGAAGTATGGAGGGGGTATTTATAGGTCAAGACACATTCTAACTTATACAATTGTCATAACTAGTCCTTGTGTGTCTTACCTTTAGTAAACTAATGTAATTTCAGATATGTCACCATATTTTAAAGGCTAACATACTGTATAAAAAAAAGAACATGAATAAGATTGATAATTAATTCTGACTTTTTATAAAGGAATAAGTTAAAAAATTATATTATTTTTCTTTCACATAATCACTACCTCTAACGTTTTTTAATCAGAGGTGGTGTTCACAAGAGAAAACATGACACTAATGTGAACACAAATGTTACATAATTTTATAGTTTGAACTATGCGGGACAAACAAGAGTATTGTTCATCATTTTATAGTTTCAGATTGTTCAAATGTTTAACAAAACAATGACATATAACAATATGAAAAACAAAATAGAATAATTTTAAACTTTGTTTCCTTTTACCTTTTCCGGTTAGTTTCTCTAATTGTTTTTTCATGTCTTTCACAATCACATCATCTTTAATAGGAAAGAACAAAAGAGCAAAAGAACAAGAGAACCAGACCAAAACTAAGTTGCGGTTTTGTTAGATCCAACTAAGAAGTGTCACTGACTTGCTCATGGCTTTAAAAACAAATGCATTCCATGAAATGTTTTGAGTAAGGAGTATTGATTAGTATGCCTAATTGGTATGCCTAAATATATGCCTAATTGTGTGTGTCGGCATTCTGTTCGTGACAACAGAGGGACTCACTTCCGCACAAACCAATAAGCAAACTCAACATCTATTTAGCTTTCAAGTCTGGTGATCAAACGAAGGCTCGAGTTCTGCTAGTTTCAAGGTATGAATCCTTATTTAAATCACTAATCATCATCGCATTATTTTAGTCATGGTTTGATGGATATTTAAGTATTTACATAACAGTATATAAACAACAAGCGAGAGCATATAATAGTTTATTTGTAACAAATAAATCTCCTTCTAAGATGAGTAAACTAGATAGATTTCTTATTTCTGAAGCTTTATTGGCTTTATTTCCTTTTATATCAGCTTTATGTCTTGATAAACATCTATCGGATCATCGGCCAATCATTCTTCATGAATTGAATGTTGATTATGGCCCTACTCCATTTTGGTTTTTTCATTCTTGGTCTTCCAAGAAAGGTTTTGATAAGATGGTAGAAGATTCGTGGAAGAATTCAGATTGTATGGAATCGAATTGTATCTTAAAGTTGAAGAAAAAGTTGCAGTCTCTTAAGTCATCAATTAAACATTGGCTTGCTGAAGATAATCAAAAGTTGGATGAGAATAAACGAAATATTCAGAATCGCCTTATTGTGTTGGATAAGATTTTAGATCAAGGAAGGTGTAATGATGATCTGATTCAAGAAAGGTCGAACTTGTTAAAGGAGTTGCAGGATTTTAATAAGGCTTCTTCGTTAGATATGGCCCAAAAGGCAAAATTCGGTGGGCTATAGAGGGGGACGAAAACTCTAAGTTTTACCATGGAATAATCAATAACAAACGTTCTCAGTTGGCTATTTGTGGTATTTTAGGAGAAGGTGATTGGATTGTTGATCCTTCTATGGTGAAAAATGAATTTCTCTAACATTTTGCTAATCGTTTTGCTGCCCCGATGATGGGGAACGAAAATACAATAAAAGAATGTTCTAGCATATTAAGATTAGTATTGGATTTGGTTTAGGATTTATTTCTATATTTATGCATTATCTTTTAATCGATTAGGAATATTTAGGAATTAGCCAAGAGTTTTCCTAGTTATAAGTCTATATAAGTAATTTTGTTGATTCATTTAAGCTCACCCACATTTTAAGACTTATTAGCTTATTGAGCTTTTGGCGTAACTAACTTCACTAGTTCAGGTTAACAAGCTTACAAGCACTAAAAAGAGCGCTTAGGAAATACCCACACACTCACTTTCTTCCTCAAAAAACACACACATGCACACTCACACAGTCCACACACACAACCCATTTATAAATCTGCAAAAAAGAAGAAAAAAATAAAATTACAAAAAATATTTTATCTTTTCTACGAAGTGTATACGGCGAAATGCCTTTCGGCAAGCAACCATGGTGTCACGGCATGGGTTCGGCAACGCCGAATGAAGTGCCACATGGGATTTGGCGAGGGAGGGCGTTGTTATACCCTTTGCTCTTATATATATATATATACAATGCAACTATTTAATAGCTTTATCGACAGATATGTTAAAAAATGTGTGCTACGAAACAACACGACTAGATTTAAACCAGGAATCGAATCTGCTCGTGCGATCGTGAAATTTATTGACAATGACATTGTTTTATCTTCCAACAGGCACATTCATAATAGCAATAACAGAACTACATTCCCAAGTATTCCAAATTTCATTTTCTGGTCCGAGTGATCCTGCAGCAAAGTGCAGATATATAGTCAGCCATGGTACATACCGTCGTCATCCTTTGGAAACAGATTTTGTATGTTTTTACATTTTGATTTTTAGAAAATTCACAAATAACAAATACAAACGAAAACCAAAGATTAACAAGCTCATATGTGCCATGATCATGTCCCTGCAGTCGGCAATGCAGCCCTGCAGGAATCATAAGATGATTCCAGATCAAAATGAAGCTGTCTTGCCTGCTGTTTCGTCAGCAGCCCCCATTTTTGACAACCTTCCAATCCACTCCTTCATCTTAGTCTTCCCTTCAAAATCCGGGGGTAAAATCGACAACTTGTTTAAAGACCCCGACAAATCAGACAGCAAGGGAAAAACTTGATCAACAGCAGTCATGTTGAGCTTCAACGTGTCCATAGCAGTTATAAAATGCTGCACACATTCTGCGACAGTTGCAGCTGAGGTTAACCCAGAGGCAGCTGCAGCCGCCCTGTGTTCCACTGTGGCAGGCACGCCTGAGATAACTAGACGGTTAATTGCAGCAGGGCAATCCATATTGTATGTGTCGTGAAACCTTTCGATACTAGGCACGGTATCTCTAAGTGTGGATGATAATGTTTTGAAGTGTGCTATAAGTTTCTGACACTCCATCTCATACTTAGCTGCTGGAATAATATCACGAACATAAGCCTTTTCGAGCTTCTCTGTAGCCTTGATGATGGCATACAGTTCAGAAAAATTTTCAAACATTTCCCTCTCACGTTTGTCATTCCATAGCTTGACTTCCATGATGAAGATTTAGTAATCAAGACAGGCTGAACCAATTTGACGTTATATTACCAAACCTAAAAATCACAAAAGGGCTAATGTCAATTTACCAGCAGATTTAATGAACGAAACCAACTTTTAATCATTACTAAAGCAACCATCAGATGTGATTTGAATACATAGCAGCATTTAAACAACTATCTGCACATAAAACCATTATAAATTAAAATTCTCTCTATTCACCGTAAAGGACATACCGACAAAGAAAATTGGATATAAATATAGGAGTAAATTATTTACTCCTATGGAGTTTGCGTCAAAATACAAATTACAGGAGTAACACGTATGACTGGTGAAGCCCCGACGCCCTCAGGATCACAGAGTCTCGTGATTGGTTTATTAAGGCCAGCCATGGTTCTTCAAAGGGTCGATTAAACCTAGCCTAAGTTTAGCCCAGTGGTTTCTTTTTTTAATTGGTCTTCCATGAAACATGAGATTCTAAGACATAACAAAACCAACCGAAGGAAGTATACCATCAATGCCTATGTAACATACAAACGTTCCATTCTTACTCTTTAGTTTACATTATTCCAAGGCAAGAAAAAGCAGAAAAAAGCGTAATGACGTAATCAATATCAAGTCATTAACAGAATCGCTTAGCGATTAGAATAAGTTTTGTAGCTGAACACGCATAGTTTTTTTGTTTAGTTTTAAGGAGCTTCACTTGAAACAGAGATTCTGTCATACGGGTGATAGGAATTTTTCAAAAATCATATGTAGAACTATGCGTGTATGCAGGATCAGATACAAGGGATTGAGAAATGGGGAATCTTAATCATAAAATTACAAATAGTCATAGCCATGGAGCACACGACAAAGAAAACTAATACTCATTGATAAACCAGAAAACGAAAAACAAAATGGGAAACTAACCAGACAAAAACGAAAGGTGAAGAAGTCACCGAAAAGACAAATAAAGTTTAGTTAGAAATTAGAAAGGTTTCACCAACCAATTAAGGTCGTGATGTATGTATTCGGTGCTTAAGTGGAGTGAATCACCACAGATGCTACTATAAACTAAATGATTTCAAAAAGCAATGTTGGTGTTTATAATTTGGCAAAAATTATGAGCAAGACTTTAATTGATTTAGTACGCTATGTTCTTATCTTTGCTAGTAATGACACATATGCAATGGTTAAGCTTATTTTTGGGCTTAGAGAAGCTTATACGATTTCAGCTTATGTTTCATAAGCTCAAAGTTTCCAGCTTGTTCCGAGACTTTTGCGCTTGTATAAGTTCATTATGATATAATAAACCCACAAGTCTCAAAATAAGGCAAAAAATTTGAGCATACGAAACATGAGGTGAAAACAAATAAGCTCGTAAGCCCAAAAATAAGATTAAACAAACACCTTGCGTACATCAGAGCCAAAAATGCTCGACTTCCCCTATCCATGCCAAGATATGCAACAACATAAAGATTCTAACAAATCACAAAAGACACAAAATAAGCTAAGATGTATCCTAAACTTAGTGGGTGTTTGTTTCAGCTTATATGTGGGGCTTATGAGCTTATCTGATTTCGGCTTATATTTCATAAGCCCCAATTTTCCAACTTATTTTGAGACTCGTGGGGTTATATAAGCCCATAAGTCTTAAAATAAGCCAGAAAATTGGGGCTTATGAAATATAAGCCCAAATGGGCTAACAAACACCCCCTAAGTTTATTAGGGTATGATAAACTTATATAAGCCCATAAGTCTCAAAATAAGCAAGAAAATTTGGGCTTATGAAACATAAGCCGGAATCAAATAAGCTAATAAGCCCACATATAAGCCGAAACAAACACCCCCTTAAAATTTAAATACTCCTTATGCTATTAAGCTTATAAAACCCTAACAAGAAATAAATTGGGGAAAATAAAAAACAGTTAGCAGATTATAACAAATGAATGATCTGATCATATAAATAAATAATACGATACAATAATAATTAATATATTGGGTTTTTACTAAACTGTGCCCAGAGGACATGTTATGGTGGGGAACACATGTTGTGTGCACAGCATGATTGGCAGCCGTTATTGTTATTATATATTATCAAGACCACATATACTGTGACCCACAATCAGGCTAGTGACACCGCCTGATGTCCCCAATTAACATGTGCCCTCTGGGCACATGTTAGAAAAACCAATAATAATTTAGCTAAACTCATTAAGGACAGATTTTATGGCACCAACATTCCTTCCAAGAGCGGGGAGACCCTCTATATTTAACCAAGTCAATCTTCCGGTGTCATCTCCGCCCTCCTCCCATGGTTTGACATCATCAAACCACTGCTGCAACCATATTTTATTTGCCTCCAAACTTTTTGATGCCGTTTCTCTGGAGTTCCATTCGAACAGGAACGAGAGACCACCACAATATTTAACATTACATTCCATAAGACCATTATTTTCCAGGATGGTCCAAGCATTTTGTAGAACCTGAAAGTTCTTAGCTTTCCCCATCCAACATCCTTCTAGCCTTGACCTGATATAACCATCTTCTTTAATAACAATATTCTTAACCTGGGGATGTACGTGTTCTTTAGGACCAATCACTGCCTCTTTGAAGGAGTGGGAACAATGAGCGACTTATGTGAAACTTTTAGCGGAGGGAAGTCTGAGGGAGGAAGAACCACATTCCCACCATTAAAGAATTTTGCACGGTTAATAACCAGCCTCGATTCTCCAATCAAAATCTCTTTTAGGCGTCTCTCGAAGGTTTCTAAATGAACGAAGTTTATGAATCTTACGAAACCAAACCTTGTATCCTTCTTCGTCTTCTTGAAAGCAATGTAAACGTCCACAACTTTCCCATACCTGCTGAACATTTTCCATAACGCCGCCGAGTCCCAAGAATCAGGGAAGTTGGTGAAGAAAAAAGATGTGGCTTTGTCCCTCATGATCTTGTCAAAATCAGTAGGACGGGATTTCCCTCCCAGATTGGGGATAGGTTGGTTCTTCCATTGATGATTTGCGTTGATTTTGTTACTTCTGTGTTTTCTTGTCACCTTTTGCCATCCGCTGTCTTTTTCTTCTCTCTCCGTCTCCATACTTTTTAACAATTTCACTCTCAATTACTTTTTCTTTTCCTCTTTTCACTCTGTCCGCCCTCCTCATCATCTCCTTGAGTCCTGTCTTTTCGCTTAGACCCACTACTCTTCCAATTTTCCTGTAATTCGAATTCATGGTTAAAGTTAGAAGATGCAAAATTGAAACATTGAATTGTTTACATCTGCAACATTTGGGCACCAGACACCTATATCCCAATCTAAGCAAGCAAATGAGGAGTGTTTCTTTTTATGCGAGTCATAGAAAAATTGCAATGAAGATTTCAATTCACTAACTTAATTCGTTCTAGATGTTGTTCCTGTTGATCACCTTCTTCAATCGTCCTCTTGTTTACGTTTTTCTAACTGCTTTCCAACACATTCCCCCCAACACATCGTTAATATATGCACAAAACAGGAAACATTTATTCATGAAATATAGAATATAACTAGCTAACTGACCTTCACTTACGGGCAAGTTCCAGTCTATGTTTATTTTGTTGGTCTTCCAGCTCAACAGCATCACAATGAACTTTCGCCGCCTCGAGCAGATGCTTGCAATATCCAACATGAGTTTCTATTTTCTTCTCGTCAAACCCATGAATTTGTAGATTTGTAGCCGCAGACAATTGACTAAATAAGCGAACAGCATTTTTAAGCTCAGCAACCGTCGCACGCACCTATAACAGAAAGATTGAGGCTATTCAATGTGTATGGAACTATGAATGAATCCACATAATAACTTAAAAGATCATTTAATCAGTCACCTCATCCACGGTCCTTTTTGTTTTTTGTAATGTCGATGCTGAGAACTTCTGTAGGGCAACACCCGTGTCAAATCTTAATGTGTAATTTGAAGGGGCCAAGTGAATGGCTTTTAGTAAGGTCTTTTTGCAGTCCTGCCACTGTTCGGCTTCATAATGTGTGCGGGCTAGATAAAGAAGAATCTGACTGTCTGTGTTGTAATAGAACTTGCGCAGACAACTTTGATACTGCAAAAAAGAGGGGAAATCTTTTAACCAAATTCAAAAGACACGAAGTAGTAAAGAACATGTAGAGTAAAGCACGTGGTACCATTTTAATAGCCAATGGGAAATTGCCTTGAGAGAAATGAACATGAGCCAAATTTATCCACACATCTGGGATTTGGACAAAAACACTTCCACTTGCAGCTTCTTGAACCTGTGTAAAAAGTTCCTTTGCGACATCAAATTGACCTTTTTCTGCCAATACGACACACCAGCACTTTGCAGCCATTATTATTCTGGATGCTCTACCAGGACCTGACATTCGGCACAAGAACAATTTTTTTTAGGTCAACTAACCATCAACATGTGACCGTTTCTTATATCTCATACGAGACAATAATACCTTTGTGTATAATTCCTTCGATTTTTCCAGATGCGTCGCTTCCAACTTGGGCGCTCTTTTCTCAGATCTGACTGCTGCAAAGTAGTTCCAGTTCCCCTATATTCAGCAGGCACAGATCAGCGGTTGTAGCATGAAATCATTATATAGTATGACAATCATGCAATTGCCGCGTTCTGAAAAAAGTTTTACCAGACAAAGAGTGGCATAAGAATCTTTTCCATTAGACGCATCCTTCGCTGCCCGGAATGTATCTTTTGCTTTGACCCATCATCGTTTTTAAGCTCTAAGTCACCAAGCATGCATAATGCATCCGGGTTTTTGTCATCCACTTCCAGAGCATCACGGATCTACAGCAATAGAGGATCACCATTGTTGACATCAGACACACTTTTGGACAGTATGCAAGAAAAGGTAAATGTAAACAATGTCACTGGAAAGAGCTTAAGTACCGGTTCAATGCTTAAAGGAACATTATTCCGTGCTTTCGCAATAGCAGCTGGCCTCAAGTAAGCATCTACATACTCTGGAAACTGAGGCTCAAAGACAGAATAAATCAATATGCAAACGTCATTTTAATCAGATCCAAAAATGATATAATCACATACAACCTTTTCTGATCCCGCTGGAGGGGGAGACCCCATATTATACCAGCATCTCTTTCGGTTCTTCGGTCATCCAGAGGTGTAGAATTACCTTAAATAAGATCAGGCGGTACAATAAGCTAGCAGTCTCAGTTTTATGCAACTGCTCAAACAGTCTCGCAAGGTTGGACAAAGTTGTGATCTTGTCCCATGGCAATTCTACTGCAACACCAGCCTTTTCAATATCCTGGAACAACTGCATGTCCTTGTACATTCGAGCAGCTACACTTGCATCCACGGGTTGGTTTAATGCTTTTTGGTTAGGATCAATCCGAACGTTCCAATAGAGTCGGACAGTGCTTCACTCTCAATTAACTTGACCCATATTCCATCACCAAGAGCTTCCTTAAAAGTTTGTTCGGCAAGCTGAATTCGAAAACACAAGGAATGAAGATATTTGAAGGGGAACCCATTAGGCACAGTATTAAATGATGAACTCTAAAAAAGCGAACGGTTGGAGAAGAAGCATACCTCGAACTCTCCTTTTTCGAAATGAAGAACGCCAATATTGTTGAGAAGCTCAACCGATACTTCTTCATTTGATTTTTTCAAAAGGTTGCGTGCCTATAACAATAACATCATTCAAAAGGTTACGCGCTTGCTAAAATAACATAGAAAGCTAGTTAGAAGTAAAGCGAAATGAAAACCGAGGATGGAGGATGCAAAGCATGGATATACACATTAAACCATCTCTCAAAAAAATTGAAACGTGCACGAAAGAAAGCTGACAACAAAGTTTTTTTTTTTATTCCATTTTGGTATTGATAGCAAAGAAGAAAAAGTGTATTGTTTCTTACGGTTTTAAATGCTTCTAAAGCAGCTCCAGAGTCGGTTGAAATAAACGACTCTCCAAGATCTAGAAAAGCCTGCCACCATAGTTACACAACCACAAAAGTCTAAGCAGCAGTAGCAAAATAAATTTTGACCATGTTTATCTCATACAACTTTTTAGAGTTTTATGTTATTTAATTGGTCAAATAGCTCTAGAGCATGGCCAGATTCTTCACTTTTGAACAAGATGTTTCATCCATTAAGAATGGCAAACAATGTACCTCAGGATCATGTGGAACAATTCTGACGGCCTTCTTCAGAGCTTCATGAGCCTTGGTAGTCTGATTTAGCTGAAGATATATGTGAGCAACAGCCTGCATCAAAGAAGTCCAAATCAGTCACTACGAAGATAGATGGAGATAAATGGTGGCAAAGCCGCTTAATAAAATTTTGACTTGCCTTTAATGTCTCACAATTTTCAGGATAAGCATCCAAAACCTTCTCAAAATTTGATAAGGAGCTTTTAAAGTCTCCCAATTTTAGCTGTACTTGTCCCAGACCTGATTAAGCACGATATATAAGATGTATAACCGATACATATTGGTATCAATACCAAATCTATAAAAGTTTATAGAGTACAGCACTACAGCTTGACATTTCAACTAATCTAGGGTCTAAACGATATTTCTACAAGAAACAACTATTCTAGAAAATAATAAGCAAAATGTGACATTCTAGGAGGATAAATTTTTTGTCCACGCTACAAGCTACTACAGTTATGATTTGTAAGAATATCAGAGAGCCCAAGATACACAACACGAGAGCTACCAGATCGCAAAACGAGTGAACATTTCAGAAAGGAAAAGGTAAGGTGAGATATTTTGCTCCTAAGCACATACAGTAATTAAAGTGGAGACAGAAGGTTCAGCGAAGTAACTAAAAAGAGCTTTTTAAGATTTAGTAAACAAACCATAAAAGGGTAATATGAACTCTTGTGGCTTGTTGACTTCCTTTACAGATGCCATGTAGTATAGTCCGGCCTTTTCATAATCACCCTGCATTCCACGCAACAAAGACCTATTACAGTCACTACAAGGGAAATGCATTGCCTACACTAGGTGTACAAGCTATAAACGAAATGTAAACTCAGATAGCACAAAGATGCAAAACGTAATGTTTCAAATAAATGAACAAAAATCCAAACCTTGCTATGATATGATCGTGCAAGGTTATAATAAGAATGCGCCCTTGTTGAGCCATGAGTAGTTGCAGCAAGAGCCGTTTCGGTCAATTGCTCAACTAAAAAATGCTGACCAGTGAAGAAGAAATGATTTGCCAGATAATTCAGTGCTGTTGCACAATATGGATAGACATCAAAGGCTCTCTGCATCTTTTCCATTGCTCGCCTAATACCAGAAGCTGCAAGAACCACCACGACAATTAAGAATCACATATAAATACATTTCACTGCAGAAAAATAGATAAGAGTACCCACCTTCATTGGACTGTAAATCCACAATTCCGAGTGCCACAAGGGCCTCCACATTTTCTGGATCCAACTGCAGTATAAAGTAGTTGAACCCAATTAGACACTAGATACAGCCATCATATAGAAACAATTATGTGCAGATAATGGTTAAAATGACTTGCCTGCAACACACGCTCAAATGCTTGTTTGGCCCTCTCAAATTGACCCAGCTTGAAGCGACATAAACCTATGCCAAGTCGTACAGCTGCAGGACATCGAGGATACACTTGCAGGACCCTCTGTAAAGGGATCAAAAAAATTAGAATACATTGGACACAACAAAATGCTTCAAAGTTAAAACCAGAGGTGCCACAATAAACACGGTTGAACTTGAGTATTTGCAAGAAAGTATGCAAATAAGTATAAATACCTTGTACATCTCCAATGAATTTGAGTATTTGCCTCGGTTGAACTCAACACAAGCCTGCATTAAATCAGACAACGTGATTAGTTAAAACTATCAAAAACTAACTTATGGTTGATAAGCAGCATACAAAGCATTATGATCTGCAAACAACTTAATAAAGGGCTTAAAAATTTCGATAGCTCATATCAAGACTCCCAACTACTATTGCAGAACCATTGCCTTAGCATGTATTCGTGATTGACCAACAACACCATACCTGGCCAAGAAGGGCAGGAATATTATCCC